>LJIJ01000684.1:0-83994 GCA_001718145.1 Orchesella cincta | reverse complement strand
GCTGAGTTCAATTAAACAATATATAATGTCCACGCGCCAGCTTTAACACGAAATGAAAGTAGCAACAGGTAAGCGGATTAAAATTATAAGCAAGCCGATGAAACGTAGCTTTTATTATCTTTCTATCTTAATTGGTTTACATTTTACTTTTCACTGGGATGTACGCCCGAGTGAGGCAAGAAAAGGGAGATTAAATATAAGACTGTGTTGTTCAGAGAGCGTTTTATGCTTTGGTATACCTCACAAACTTAATACTTCATGCGTCAGAATCCGCTTCGCAAAAGCCATGATTGGAATGGCTGAGCAGCATAATCAATAAATAAAACTTGCACTTTTCATCGGGACGGAAAATAAAGAGAAAATTTTGGATTTTAATTACATGATACTTGTTCTACATAGCAGTAAAATGAAATTCTGATGGCTGATCGTTGATAAGCAAAATATTCGACACATTAAAGGTGGGGCTACTCGCAATAAGCATCGAGATAGCTACTACATCACTGTATTGTGAACTTTCATATTATAATAAACTAGCAAACTTTAATTTTTTTAAACCGTACTTTAGTTGATTTTTCGGAAATTTTCCCTACCTTTTATTTAGAAAAAATCATACACATCAATCTTAATAAATGAAAACTCTTACCTGTATGCGGCTACTAAAAGGACTGCAACTGCTGCCTTGTACATTGTTCCGATTTTAGAAGAGGTTGCTGGAACCACACGGAGATTAAGAATAATTTATCTGTCCGGTTACCGGACCCTCTCTTCTTCGCGCGAAGTCGGCTCACAAACTAGTTGGCACTTGAATGATTACTGGGGTCAGCGTTCCTTCTCACATTCGAATGCTTTGCTTAGAACAGAACTCTTGTCACCAACAGCTGAAATGAAACTGAAATGCCCTTCCTCAAGTTGGCTATGCACTACACTACTCCTCCAGCAAAGGATCTGATCTGAGGGTCCTTGCAACTCGTCAATTATATAAAACTCAATCTATTAATGCCAGCAGTAGCACTGCTAACTAACGATGAGTGTGAATGTGAAGCAATGTGCAATGCATACAATACAATATTGATATTCATGGACAAGATGATGATAATATGATGATACTCACACATTAAACCTAAAAGGGGCTAACTTTCTCAAAGGGTAGTCTAATGTGCACTGACCGATTTCTACATTTCGTCTTGTGCATTTATACTTACCTTGTAGGAATGAGATCCCTCATCGAAAATACATAATCAAGCGTACTTTATAAACACAACCATTGTTACAACAAAGATGCATTTCATTTGCTCCAAAAGGGTCTCTAATATTTCTTAGTTTTCATACATTTTTAGAAATGGTCGGCAGCATAAGCACCTATATGAATGCACGTTAGTCAGCAACACAGCAGAGCGATATAGCAGCAGCAAAGCAATGGCAAATCATAAAGAAAATGAACATGCTCGCTTCCCTTCTATCTGCTATGATTACGACTACACGCATTCTCTAGGTGCACACAATATAATGTATATACCATCAATAATCACAACAATAATAGTATGAGCGCCCTTCCTAATAATCCTCGTATTGTGTTACTTTCAAGCTTTGTACTACAAATTTTGCATTTGCACACTACAATGTAGGCGTAACATAACTGAGGTTCTCCTCCTTTAAAGCTTATTTTTTCTTACTTTTTAAAAGTAGATTATAAGCACATATTATGTGACATATAGACGATATGTCGGGTAGCTGAAAATTATTTGTCCAATATATTTTTTCTTCTGTTTGGTAGACGCAGAGCATTATCTTTCGATAGGATGCATATCGACGTACAATTGTTTTAAGTTTGTGACCCCCCTTAAAAACTGAAGACGATATGGATGAATGATAAAATAATGCGTTTTGCAGGCGGAATTGTTGATGAAGGTAGGTGGTATGGATGAAACCAAAGGTGGTAGTGATGAAGTAAGAACGGCTTTGCCTGAAATTTAATCAGAATTATTTTCCTTGAACTGTTAGTCAAACAATGCTGAATACCAGAGGTTTTTGAGACTGTTCTATTCTTTTGTATTAGAATCAGATTAGAATGCCTTTTGATATCGTTCTCCTTTATCAGACACAACTTTCCTTTTATTTGTACAATGGGCTAAGTGAGCTGTTTAAACACAGCCGCAAAAAATGATGTGCAATAAAATTGCATTAATGCATTATGTAAAATGTAATCCAACATCCAACTTATCGTTTTTTTTCAGTGAGCTACTTTGTAGACGTTCACTATCACCCGTAGTACAAATACCATACACACAAGATCACCTAGTTGTTTCATAAATCTCCGTTTGAAAATTATGTGATTTGATTATGATTGGCGAGTCCAATGGAGGATAGAATTAGACACGTCTATTTGTTACAAAATGTTTTAAAATGAAAAGTGAAAAAATATCAATTCAATACGCTGAACTGCCAAGCACGCCCTTAACATGAATCGCCACATATTGTGGTGCTTTTTTGCATTGGTGAAGGGTACTGTCTAGGTGTTCAAAACATCAATTGCCGACACTACATTTCACTCCTCAATACATCAAAATGCACTCGAAAAGATTTAGTTTAGTCGGTTCACTGCACATTTATCTTGTTCAGCACGCAAACACAAATATTTTCGATTTCATCCTCACTCAAACGATAAACATTTAATATTGTCAGTATAATTTATTTAAAAAAAGGTTACGCGCTACACCTTTTAAATTATGTTTAATGCAAGTAATTTTGCCAATTATTACTTATTAATTCATTTATGACAACATTTCTCAGAGTCTCAATCAAAATGTAGATATTGTGCAGTTAACATGATTGTTGGTTACAAAAATTAACGTTTCCCGTCCTCATGAAATGCAGTAGTAGTCGGACATGCCTTTGTGTGCAATATTATGCTTCACCTCGTTAATAGGTATACCCCATTATTGTGTGTTTTCAACAAGGCAAGAATGATTTGTGACACAAGGATTATGTAACAGAGTCAAAATCTACACGTAAGACCCAAAAATCTTGTTTGACTAGTAGAAGAATGATTAAATCAAACAAAAATGCAGATGCGGTGCTTCAGTAGCTCTGTAAATCAATGAATGGTATATGCCTATGCAAAACTATAAACTATGTATCATATTTTCATATTATGATTCAAAATGATCACCCAGTTTTGTTTGTCTAGGATGACTTGACCCAGTCATTCTACGAAAAAGACCTTATTATTTGTAAATATATTTCAGGAATTAGTTCAGTTATTGAATCATTTTTGTTTGGGTGAGTCGTTTTATTGGGCCATCAACATTTCCACTCATATTTTGACAAATCATGTAAATGTTCTTTAGAGGCAATTTGTAATCTTTTAGAGGAAGGAAACCTTGCTACCTACACAGAAGCAGTTTATGCATCCTTATATTGGCTTTGGATGACGAAAGGTTACCTCATACCAATTCTCAATTGTAAGCGTAAGTACCCATTTTGGAGCAACAGAGATACTAAATTACCTCGAAATCAGCTTTACTGCAAAAATATGTTACCAAAATTCCCATATGAAAGTAAAGTAGCATAGAAGCAGATGAAAAATACATATTTAGCCAGGAAGTCTGTAGTAAAAGTTTACAAACATCTTGCTCATGCTGTTGCTGCTGATGTTTTATGACTGTTCGTTACCAAAACAAGCTGTGAAAAGTCATATTTTTGTCGTATGTCGGTTCTCATTATGATTTTTTAAAAGCCGGAAGCGCATCTGCTAATTAGAAATACTATGCATAAAAACTCATCATTCAAAATTCACATTGATTTTTTTTTACAAAAAAAATTGTTTCTTAAAAATAGCAATATATAGCTGATGATTTGAATGCATGAACTCACCGGAAGGAAGTTTTTTGTCAATGCACAACAATTTGCCCTTTGTCGCAAACGTATTTTGGCTTACGAATCAAGTTGGGAAACTCGTTCTTGATACGCAACACAACATATTCGGCTACCGTCATCATCAAATCATGTTCATGTAAGAGGCTCCATTAAAAATGTAGGTTGATGATCTGCTACGCACTATTAACACACGCTATGTGTATCATCAAATTTTCGACAAGTTTGACTACTACTGTGTGTAATGATGACCAAATAGAATGGTTAATTCGCTTGCACCAGTTCTTCAATTACAACTTCCTAACTTTACCTGCTACTCTGTAAAAAAAATATTTATGCAAATAAGCCAGGAACATTATTGTAACATCGTAGTAGGGCAGGGCTGTCTTTTTTTTCAACTTCACTTCATTCATATTATCCATTTTCAACTTTGTCGCTGTGAAGGGACTGGGTTCCCTATTGACTGATAACAAGAATTACACAGGTAGGCATGAAGGTGTAAGGAATTTGATAGGAAAATAAAGTCATCTTATGCAGTTGACACATTGAGAACATTTTTATGAGCCATCAAATATTTTGGACAGTGTGACAATTTGCAAATTAAATAATTGAGTTTAACTGCAATGAAGCTGCACGTGTTGTTCACGCATTCCAGTAGCCTTCTTCCAACCAAACACAAACCTGTAATTATAACACAAAAAACTGGATAATTCCGTAGGTGATAGCCTTTCAGATGGGTTGGGGTAGATGTTAATTAAATCCTCACAATTTTGCATATTAACGAACTCGATCACACTCACGCATGGTTTCAGTTTCGTTTACCTTGCATTCTGATTAGCAGTAATCCAAAACCAAAACCTCAAACGACTTTTGATGATTAAGGATCAATCATAATCGTAGGTATTATTTTACCTTGAAATATACCAAATCTAATATTAATGATCAGTAGCTCTTACAATATCATGCATCGGAATTGCTATGATTTGGCATTTCTTTAGCTGCCTGGTGTGATTCAAAGGCTTCATGGGTTTGACCTTAATTTGCTATGTGCTTAAATCTTAATCATGGCCTTTGCGTTGTCAGCTAATTTAGAGCAGTCTTAACAGGGGTTGATTTTATCAAAAGACAAAGCGTGAATTTCAATCAAACTATTGCGTAATTGGGACAAAAGCTGGCCAAACCAGTGAAAAGTTTCGTTCAATGTGATCAATCAAACAGTTGAAATTTAAATTACGAGAGTAGTGTGGGTTTAATCACGATTGTGGTTGAGGATAATTAAAGCTATTTTAAATCGTGAATTGATTACAATGGGAACTAATGATTCAGCAATAAATCCATTATCAAGGTTTAGAAGTAGCGTGTGGGGCTTGGGGAGAGAACGAAACTGAAACAAAAGGTGCTTATAATCAAGCATCATTATCAGCATTTATATGACATTCAATTGTACTCTTTTCAGGGGTCATGCAAGTATGTACGTTTTAAATTCGCGTTTTCATATTGCATTTTATCTTTCATGCCCAACCCCGCTCACCAATGCCAACCCATAGCAATCTTTGCTAATTTGGTAACATTATCTTGTATTGGCATTAGCTGGAGAAATCTTTAACCTTCAATTAAATCGGGTTAACTATAGCCAGCACTACCAGCAGCGCCACATGTCAGAAAACAATCGATAATTGTAGTTAAGAGGCAAGAAAATGAATGCTTGATAATCGATCGATGATGGTCTCAGTCTCAGTTTGTCACTTCTTTTGTTTTAGTTCTTCCAGCCTACTTTAGTAGCGTCCATTTTCCTGGTTTACCTAATTGGCATAATACGGTGGTGATGTCCTGCTATAGATTTTTTCTCCATCTTTGAACATTGATGACGTCCTCCGTCCACCAAATTTGTATCAATTCTTTCCATCTTCCATGCAGTGAAGGTTAGTAACGGAAATCGGAAGGCCTTCGCCATAATGCATGGGCAGAAATGACTTCCCTATTAGCCTCATAATTCTAAATGATATAGACAATATTAAGCGTCATGCATGGCAAATATATTGATTTACATATTTAGAAGTAGTATGCCCTGGGCAAAACTACAAGTTTACGACCTTCCTAGCTGCCAAAATAGTAATAATCCACCCTGTTAAACATGCTACCGCACTTCAGTAAAAATCATAAAACACAAGGGCCTTGATTATCTGTAACAATGAGAGCAGTACAGTAATAGCATCGTAATGCCCAAAGAAACGATATGGATTTGATTCATTTTGTAACGACTCTAATGCTATTATCCTATTATTGAATTGAACTTACAACCCTAAACCACGCCCCCGACTGAGCAAAAGCTGTTTCCATTGTGGCATACAAATAATTGAGTGAGTAGATCCAAATTGGTGACAATTAAATCAACGCATAATTTCAACTAGTAGCACCAACACTCAATAATACAGGATGCATTCACAATTCTCCTTTGTCACTCAAGAATTTTTAATGACATTGGACACAACTATCATAATTTTTCTACATGTGAGTGGTTGATACAAATCTAACACATAATATACTCGGATGACCCACAGAAGAAAAAAATTGTGGTGCGCCCAGTCAGTCATCGTCAGATTGTTGTGATTAACGAGGGCATGGCATATGGGTAGCACTTATGAGTGTTGTGATTAAAAAATGTTCAAGAAATTGATTTAAATTTAAGTGCTGCAACCTATAACCATAACCGTAACAGAATGGTGCACTACTGTATTATAGGGATACTTGAAGTCACCCCTTAATAGTTTTCTAATGTATACCTGACAGGGGCATTATTGATGTTTTCTCAAATTTACATATATAAATACTAAATTATACACATGTCAAACCTGTAATACAAAACTTTGGACTTGAATTATTGGTAAGCGATGCAGCAGATTGTAATTTAGACTTAAAAATAGACTTCCTAACTAGTAAGAACAGACAGTATTTCGGATATAAGTATTCCTAGTAAATACAAAACCTGGAAAAGATTTTCTTTCTGGATAAGAAACTAAATTGCTACCTTCAAACTATAAACTAGCTCTTCCTGCCTTTTTCTTGTTACCGTTTGTCAATCATAAATAATAACTCACAACCACTGTCATTGTTTAGAAACGGTAGCTTTGCACGGTATACGTGGTATTCGCATTCAGTGCTAAAATCAAATCAGCATCAGCCTTAGCAATGGCGACATTGATTTCAGGCAATTAGTGGACATCATGTATAATTCATAAATGACATATTATACTGTAGAAACGGTGCTAGTGTATATGCTTCCTAGGGTCATGATTTTAATACAAGCACTGAAGATACACACGTTTGTACATATATGCACGTTATTGTTCGCCTTTTTTTCAACCCTTGCTTCATAAATATTTCAGCCATTTCTAATTGGGATTTTAAGTTGTTATTATGCAACGACAAATTATTTGTGACATTATAGGGACATGGAACAATACGTCATATATTGTACAACGTGTGTATCTTCGTGTTGTATTAAAATCATGACCCTAGAAGCATATACACTAGCACCGTTTTCTTACAGTATAATATGTCATTTATGAATTATACATGATGTCCACTAATTGCCTGAAATCATGTCGCCATTGCTAAGGCTGATGCTGATTTGATTTTAGCACTGAATGCGAATACCACGTATACCGTGCAAAGCTACCGTTTCTAAACAATGACAGTGGTTGTGAGTTATTATTTATGATTGACAAACGGTAACAAGAAAAGGCAGGAAGAGCTAGTTTATAGTTTGAAGGTAGCAATTTAGTTTCTTATCAGAAAGAAAATCTTTTCCAGGTTTTGTATTTACTAGGAATACTTAATCCGAAATACTGTCTGTTCTTACTAGTTAGGAAGTCTATTTTAAGTCTAAATTAGCAATCTGTCTGCTCATCGCTTACAATAATTCAAGTAAAGTTTTGTATTACAGTTTGACATGTGTATAATTTAGTATTTTATATATGTAATTTGAGAAAACATCAATAATGCCCCTGTCAGGTATGCATTAGAAAACTATTAAGGGGTGACTTCAAGTATCCCTATAATAGCAGTAGTGCACCATTCTGTACGGTTATGGTTATAGGTTGCAGCACTTAAATTTAAATCAATTTCTTGAACATTTTTTAATCACAACACTCATAAGTGCTACCCATATGCCATGCCCTCGTTAATCACAACAATCTGACGATGACTGACTGGGCGCACACAATTTTTTTCTTCTGTGGGTCATCCGAGTATATTATGTGTTAGATTTGTATCAACCACTCACATGTAGAAAAATTATGATAGTTGTGTCCAATGTCATTAAAATTCTTGAGTGACAAAGGAGAATTGTGAATGCATCCTGTATTATTGAGTGTTGGTGCTACTAGTTGAAATTATGCGTTGAATTTAATTGTCACCATTTGGATCTACTCACTCAATTATTTGTATGCCACAATGGAAACAGCTTTTTGCTCAGTCGGGGGCGTGGTTTAGGGTTGTAGTTCAATTCAATAATAGGATAATAGCATTAGAGTCGTTACAGAATGAATCAAATCCATATCGTTTCTTTGGGCATTACGATGCTATTACTGTACTGCTCTCATTGTTACAGATAATCAAGGCCTTGTGTTTTATGATTTTACTGAAGTGCGGTAGCATGTTTAACAGGGTGGATTATTACTATTTTGGCAGCTAGGAAGGTCGTAAACTTGTAATTTTGCCCAGGGCATACTACTTCTAAATATGTAAATCAATATATTGCCGTATGCATGACGCTTATTATTGTCTATATCATTTAGAATTATGAGGCTAATAGGGAAGTCATTTCTGCCCATGCATTATGGCGAAGGCCTTCCGATTTCCGTTACTAACCTTCACTGCATGGAAGATGGAAAGAATTGATACAAATTTGGTGGACGGAGGACGTCATCAACGTTCAAAGATGGAGAAAAAATCTATAGCAGGACATCACCACCGTATTATGCCAATTAGGTAAACCAGGAAAATGGACGCGACTAAAGTAGGCTGGAAGAACTAAAACAAAAGAAGTGACAAACTGAGACTGAGACCATCATCGATCGATTATCAAGCATTCATTTTCTGCTCTTAACTACAATTATCGATTGTTTTCTGACATGTGGCGCTGCTGGTAGTATGCTGGCTATAGTTAACCCGATTTAATTGAAGGTTAAAGATTTCTCCAGCTAATGCCAATACAAGATAATGTATACCAAAATTAGCAAAGATTGCTATGGGTTGGCATTGTGAGCGGGGTTGGGCATGAAAGATAAAATGCAATATGAAAACGCGAATTTAAAAACGTACATACTTGCATGACCCTGAAAAGAGTACAATTGAATGTCATTAATATGCTGATAATGATCTTGATTATAAGCACCTTTGTTTCAGTTTCGTTTCTTTCTCCCCAAGCCCCACACGCTACTTCTAAACCTTGATAATGGATTTATTGCTGAATCATTAGTTCCCATTGTAATCAATTCACGATTTAAATAGCTTTAATTATCCTCAACCACAATCGTGATTAAACCCACACTACTCTCGTAATTAAATTTCAACTGTTTGATTGATCACATTGAACGTAACATTTTCACGTTTGGCCAGCTTTTAGTCACAATTACGCAATAGTTTGATTGAAATTCACGCTTTGTCTTTTGATAAAATCAACCCCTGTTAAGACTGCTCTAATTAAGCTGACAACGCAAAGGCCATGATTAAGATTTAAGCACATAGCAAATTAAGGTCAAACCCATTGAATTCCTTTGAATCACACCAGGGCGCTAAGAAATGCCAAATCATAGCGATTCCGAGCATGATATTGTAAGAGCTATCTGATCATTAATATTAGAATTTGGTATATTTAAGAAAATAATACCTACGATTATGATGATCCTTAATCATCAAAGTCGTTTGAGGTTTTGAATTACTGCTAATCAGAATGCAAGGTAAACGAAACTGAAACCATGCGTGAGTGTGATCGAGTTCGTTAAAAAATTGTGAGGATTTAATTACATCGTCCGCAACCCATCTGAAAGGCTATCACCTACGGAATGATCCAGTTTTTGTGTTATAATTACAGGTTTGTGTTTGGTTGGAAGAATGGAATGCGTGAACAACACGTGCAGCGTCATTGCAGTTAAACTCAATTATTTAATTTGCAAATTGTCACACTGTCCAAAATATTGATGGCTCATAAAAATGTTCTCAATGTGTCAACTGCATAAGATGACTTTATTTTCCTATCAAATTCCTTACACCTTCATGCCTACCTGTGTAATCGTCTTGTTATCAGTCAATAGGGAACCCAGTCCCTTCACAGCGACAAAGTTGAAAATGGATAATATGAATGAAGTGAAGTTGAAAAAAAGAGACAGCCCTGCCCTACTACGTTGTTACAATAATGTTCCTGGCTTATTTGCATAAATATTTTGTACAGAGTAGCAGTAGCAGGTAAAGTTAGGAAGTTGTAATTGAAGAACTGGTGCAAGCGAATTAACCATTCTATTTGGTCATCATTACACACAGTAGTAGTCAAACTTGTCGAAAATTTGGATGATACACATAGCGTGTGTTAATAGTGCGTAGCAGATCATCAACCTACATTTTTAATGGAGCCTCTTATGTGAACATGATTTGATGATGACGGTAGCCGAATATGTTGTGTTGCGTATCAAGAACGAGTTTCCCAACTTGATTCGTAAGCCAAAAAATACGTTTGCGACAAAGGGCAAATTGTTGTGCATTGACAAAAAACTTCCTTCCGGTGAGTTCATGCATTCAAATCATCAGCTATATATTGCTATTTTTTAAGAAACAATTTTTTTGTGAAAAAAAATCAATGTGAATTTTGAATGGATTGAGTTTTTATGCATAGTATTTCTAATTAGCAGAGATGCGCTTCCGGCTTTTAAAAATCATAATGAGAACCGACATACGGACAAAAATATGACTTTTCACAGCTTGTTTTGGTAACGGAACAGTCATAAAACATCAGCAGCAACAGCATGAGCAAGATGTTTGTAAACTTTTACTACATACTTCCTGGCTAAATATGTATTTTTCATCTGCTTCTATCCTACTTTACTTTCATATGGAAATTTTGCTAACATATTTTTGCAGTAAAGCTGATTTCGAGGTAATTTAGTATCTCTGTTGCTCCAAAATGGGTACTTACGCTTACAATTGAGAATTAGTATGAGGTAACCTTTCTTCATCCAAAGCCAGCATAAGGATGCATAAACTGCTTCTGTGTAGGTAGCAAGCTTTCCTTCCTCTAAAATATTACAAATTGCCTCTAAAGAACATTTACATGATTTGTCAAAATATGAGTGGAAATGTTGATGGCCCAATAAAACGGCTCACCCAACAAAAATGATTCAATAACTGAACTAATTCCTGAAATATATTTACAAATAATAAGGTCTTTTTTCGTAGAATGACTGGGTCATGTCATCCTAGACAAACAAAACTGGGTGATCATTTTGACTCATAATATGAAAATATGATACATAGTTTATAGTTTTACATAGGCATATACCATTCATTGATTTACAGAGCTACTGAAGCACCGCACCTGCATTTTGTTTGATTTTAATGATTCTGCTACTAGTCAAACAAGATTTTTGGGTCTTACGTGCAGATTTTGACTCTGTTACATAATCCTTGTTGTCACAAATCATTCTTGTCTTGTTGAAAACACACAATAATGGGGTATACCTATTAACGAGGTGAAGCATTGCACACAAAGGCATGTCCGACTACTACTGCATTTCAAGAGGACGGGAAACGTTAATTTTTGTAACCAACAAATCATGTTAACTGCACAATATTCTACATTTTGATTGAGACTCTGAGAAATATTGGTCATAAATGAATTAATAAGTAATAATTGGCAAAATTACTTCATTAAACATAATATAAAAGTGTAGCGCGTAACCTTTTTTTAAATAAATTATACTGACAATATTAAATGGTTTATCGTTTGAGTGAGGATGAAATCGAAAATATTTGTGTTTGCGTGCTGAACAAGATAAATGTGCAGTGAACCGACTGACTAAATCTTTTCGAGTGCATTTTGATGTATGAGGAGTGAAATGTAGTGTCGGCAATTGATGTTTTGAACACCTAGACAGTACCCTTCACCAATGCAAAAAAGCACCACAATATGTGGCGATTCATTTTAAGGGCGTGCTTGGCAGTTTCAGCGTTATTGAATTGATATTTTTTCACTTTTCATTTTAAAACATTTAGTAACAATAGACGTGTCTAATTCTATCCTCCATTGGACTCGCCAATCATAATCAAATCACATAATTTTCAAACGGAGATTTATGAAACAACTAGGTGTGATCTTGTGTGGTATGGCATGGTATTTGTACTAGGGGTGATAGTGAACGTCTACAAAGTAGCTCACTGAAAAAAAACGATAAGTTGGATGTTGGATTACATTTTACATAATGCATTAATGCAATTTTATTGCACATCATTTTTTGGGCTGGTTAAACACTCACTTAGCCATTGTTACAAATAAAAGGGAAAGGTTGTGTCTGATAAAGGGAAACGATATCAAATAAAGGCATTCTAATCTGATTCTAATACAAAAAGAATGGAACAGTCTCAAAACCTCTGGGTATTCAAGCATTGTTTGACTGCAGTTCAAGGAAAATATCTGATTAAATTCAGGCAAAGCCGTTACTTCATCACTACCACCTTTGGTTTCATCCATACCACCTACCTTCATCAACAATTTCCGCCTGCAAAAACGCATTATTTTATCATCATCCATATCGTCTTCAGTTTTTAAGGGGGTGGTCACAAAGCATTTACTTAAACAATTGTACGTCGAGTATGCATCCTATCGAAAGATAATGCTCTGCATCTACCAAACAGAAGAAAAAATATATTGGACAAATATTTTTCAGCTACCCGACATATCGTCTCATATGTCACATAATATGTGCTTATAATCTACTTTTAAAAACGTAAGAAAATAATAAGCTTTAAAGGAGGAGAACCTCAGTTACGTTACGCTACATTGTAGTACAAAAGCTTGAAAGTAACACAATACCGAGGGATTATTAGAAGGGCGCATCATACTATTATTGTTGTGATTATTTGCATGAGTATATACATTATATTGTGTGCACCTAAAGAATGCGTGTAGTCGTAATCATAGCAGATAGAAGGGAAGCGAGCTTGTTCATTTTCTTTATGATTTGCCATTGCTTCTGCTGCTGCTATATCGCTCTGCTGTGTTGCTGACTAACGTGCATTCATATAGGGTGCTTATACGAACTGCTGCCGACCATTCTAAAAATGTATGAAAACTAAGAAATATTAGAGACCCTTTTGGAGCAAATGAAATGCATCTTTGTTGTAACAATGGTTGTGTTTATAAAGTACGCTTGATTATGTATTTTCGATGAGGGATCTCATTCCTACAAGGTAAGTATAAATGCACAAGACGAAATGTAGAAATCGGTCAGTGCACATAGACTACCCCTTTGAGAAAGTTAGCCCCTTTTAGGTTTAATGTGTGAGTATCATCATATTATCATCATCTTGTACATGAATATCAATATTGTATTGTATGCATTGCACATTGCTTCACATTCACACTCATCGTTAGTTAGCAGTGCTACTGCTGGCATTAATAGATTGAGTTTTATATAATTGACGAGTTGCAAGGACCCCTCAGATCAGATTCCTTTGCTGGAGGAGTAGTGTAGTGCATAGCCAACTTGAGGAAGGGATTTCAGTTTCATTTCAGCTGTTGGTGACAAGAGTTCTGTTCTAAGCAAAGCATTCGAATGTGAGAAGGAACGCTGACCCCAGTAATCATTCAAGTGCCAACTAGTTTGTGAGCCGACTTCGCGCGGAAGAAGAGAAGGGTCCGGTAACCGGACAGATAAATTATTCTTAATCTCCGTGTGGTTCCAGCAACCTCTTCTAAAATCGGAACAATGTACAAGGCAGCAGTTGCAGTCCTTTTAGTAGCCCATACAGGTAAGAGTTTTTCATTTATTAAGATTGATGTGTATGATTTTTTCTTAAATAAAAGGCTAGGTAGGGAAAATTTCCGAAAATCAACTAAAGTACGGTTTAAAAAATAAACGTTTGCAGTTTATATAATATGAAAGTTCACAATACAGTGATGTAGTAGCTATCTCCGCATCTTATTGCGAGTAGCCCCACCTTTAAAGTGTCGAATATTTTGTTATCAACGATCAGCATCAGAAATTTCATTTTTACTGCTATGTAGAACAGTATTCATGTAATTAAAATCCAAAATTTTCTCTTTATTTTCCGTCCCCATGAAAAGTGCAAGTTTTATTTATTGATTATCTGCTCAGCCATTCCAATCATGCTTTTGCGAAGCGATTCTGTACGCATGAAGTATTAAAGTTTGTGAGGTATACCAAAGCATAAAACGCTCCTCTGCACAGCTCAGTCTTATATTTTAATCTCCCCTTTCTTGCTCACTCGGGTACATCCCAAGTGAAAAGTAAAATGTAAACCAATTAAGATAGAAAGATAATAAAAGCTACGTTTCATCGGCTTTGCTTATAGCATTTTAATCCGCTTACCTGTTGCTACTTTCATTTCGTGAGTCAATTAAACAATATATAATGTCCACGCGCCAGCTTTAATTACAAACTGGACAGGACAAATTAGCAATAACGACTTTGCCGATTACGATTTCATTAATCGCAGTCGCCATTGTTTTTGCGACATGACGCAACCAAGGAAAGTAAATGATTGAGCTTCCTGTTGAATATCATTATGAAAAAAATGTCTGTATCTATTTGAGAGAGAGAGAGAGGGGTACATAAATATATCAACTTCTTTCACTTTCATTTGTCTGTATGTTGCCCACAAAATTGCTGAGCATTAAGTCATTATTTCAACAATGTATCCTATAAACTAAGAAAAAAATAAAATGTTTTCTCCTAAAACGTGTTCACACGACATTTTATAACAATAACAAATTACATTATGAGTGTGTGGCTCAAACTCATCATGTCATAAAGTTGGGGCTTAGCAAAGAAGAGAATCCTATTACTTCATTCTAAGCCGTCGCTACTAGACGCTTCGTCATTACTACTGCTTGTCAAAATAAAATGGTTTGTATACTGTGTTCGGAAGACGGACTTGCAGTGACTTGCTTGTTCACAAAAATGTAGCCTTCAATAATGCAAACCTGACCAAGAGAAACTTTGTTACCACAATACTCCAAGATCAGGCACTGAGATATAAATAGGCATGAAAATGGTCATTTTGTGTTTGCAGCTAATAGATTTTGTACGAGTTTTTTTTGGCGTGATCTCTATTATTTGAAATAAAAAACACGTGCGGAGCTTTGTGTTAAAAAAAAAGGCAGATAAACAAATCAAAACATGAAGTGCATATGTAGTGCATGAATGGTAAAAAGCGAAATGATTTTGAAGTGCAAAGTAGAGCTTGCTATTTTTTTCTCTCTCTCTCTCTCACTTGCAAACAACTGATCGGACTCGTTGGATTGAGTTTCATGTTTCATTTAATGGAACTTCACAGATGCTTACAGATATGAATTTGAGTGCAAACTAAACTTTTGCATGATTTTACAGAGCGAGGATTTACGAGTTTCTTGTAGCTCAGCGAACACAATGTGGTTTTGAAAATGCAATGGCTCGTTGGAACGAACCGCAGTAACTCATTATGAAGCTGCATGCTGATTTTTTCTTAGAAAAAAAAACATCTCGTAATTCGAAACGAAGGAAAAAGTAAATCAGCAAAAACGAATAAGGCGAGCTGCCGAAATTACTGATTTGTTTGTATTGTACAGAAAGAAGGGGATATTTGAAAAATACTTTTTCGAATCTGATACATAGATTGATGAAAGGATATGCACAACCTTAGCAAATAAGATAGAGGTGGTGTAAAATCAAATCTGCATATTATAGGTACGCCAACCTTTTTGTATGTTACAATTTTGTCGGTTAGTTAGTTATCACTCGTTATCAGCAACCTTGTTTCATTCCAATCGACGCGGTCTACATAACAAAAGCAGATGCATTTGTACAAAAATTAGCCAAGTCAAAATATATACATGCTAAATTCATCTTGTCTCAAGAGTTGGCTTTCACACATACTATAGAGATCAGATCTCGCTCAACTATTTTGGGTACCTTTTTTGCGTTGCGTGTAAAAATTATTCCTAAAAATAAGTGTATAATTTAGTAAATGATTCAAGCTGCTTGCTTGTTTGATGATGACAGGAAAAAATCTACAAGAAGGAAACTAGGTCGATGACTGAACAACCGTATCGGTTCTCTTATTAACGATAAAATTCAATTTCCCCCGATACACCTCTTTATATATACATAAATTTAGAGCAGCGTGATATATGATGATGATGATGACGTATATCGATATATGCATATATGCACATTTTATTCAAGAAAAGCCGGTGAATTTCTTTCCTATAATTTGTGAGTGTACATATGTGTACTTGAGTTTTTACAAAATTGAAGGGTTTTGCATGTCATTAGTTCCAAAGTATTTATAAAAGCTGTGTAAGCACAAAAAAGCTCGTGATGTGTGCATAAATAGATTCAAGTGCAAATGAATCAGGATACGTTGAAGGGCTATAGTTATTTGCAGCGGCCAAGCAACTATTTGATGGGAAATTGTTTCAATTAGGTTAATTTTCATGCAACATTTGCCTACGCTATTGAACATTTTGCTTTGGTTTTGAAATGAATGAATGAATGCATATATATTTTTGCTGCATCAGCATGTGCGAATTTTTTCCAAGAAGTCAACGTGCCCCATGGGAATGAGATCCTCTCAAGGGTATATATATAAGGTTTTATTGTTTCACTCTCCTTTTTTTGTTTACTTCACTATTCTCTGTTTTGAAAATCAAATCAATGGTTTTGAAACTGATGCATTACATATATAATACACATATATGAGCATTCTTTCAACCCATTTTTCACATAACGTACGCAAACTTGGTGTTTTCTTAGAACATCAATGTGGTTGAGTTAGGTTTCTAAAGTAAATGGTCTTCTCTTGACTGATCACACGGTTGGCCAACGCATATAAGCTATTAAAAACTAATTTCAACTTGCAGTGACTGCATGACTTATTTTAATAGGGAGGGATAGGAAGAGCCTTGCTAAACATATTATAAATATATAATCCTCAGTCAATGTCATTCCATTTTGTTGTTAGCCCTCAAAGCTATAGTATCCCATTCCAATTCCACCAAACGTGTTTTAAATTACAACTTTCCCTAAAAATGTTGTTATTTACGTATCAACGCTAGAATTCAAGGGCAAAAAAACAAGCATCATTTAATACGCATGTATTTGTAGGCTTCAAGAAGACATTCGCCTTGAATGCATCCTGTTTTCTTGCATGAATGTATTATTAGTTTAGTCCGGAACCTGGAGTAAAGGATTATCAGTTTTCCATTGACGATTTGTTTTTACGTAATTTACAGACAGTAAAATAACTAATTGTTTACTTACACACGGTCTTATATAATCGATGTGTGATATAAGATGGGTGTGGATCTGACTGACTGAGGGTTTACTTTAGGATGGAGTATGAAAGGATCAATTATTCATTCAAATTTGAAGGTTTCCTTTATGTCAATAAGCATCCACTCAAAAGCTATTTATTACTTCTTCAAGGATTAAATCTGAAGCATAGTGAATGCATGGTCTGAAATACGATATAGGTTCAGGGAAGAACGTTGGCTGGGCGCAGACAAACCTGACAAATGCAGCAAAATAATTTTAAAATAGTATATGAGCTTAAAAGTGAATGTAAGCCTGAGCGAGTGAGAGAAGCTGGGAGGCAGGCGGTCTGTCATCCTCTGTCAAGAAAATAATGTATTACTGTCAGAAAATTCCTATTAGTTAGATACATTACATCCATCTGAATGAATGTGTACATTCAATGAACCTAGGTGTAGTAGTAGTAGTTGGTTATAATAATGCGCACATAGCAGAGCAGGCTATTTTAAGTCACCTTTTACTTTCACTTCGGATTTGTTTACATCTCAGCGTCTGATAAAGCCTTAGTCGTAGCGGTACTAATGAAGAAATGAATGAATGAATGAATCACTAACTACATGACGGCCTACACGGACGAATGCATGTGAACAAGATCCAACCCCAAGATAAAGTCTGCTCGACTGCCTCCCTTACCAACTGATCTAAACAGTTCTTCTAGAGTTGTTATGCACTTAAAACACGTAATGCTTCCACCTCGAGAGAAAAAAGAAGAGCAAAAACCAACCAAAATCTATTACTTCTTTTGTCTACCAAGAAATGTGAATTTGCATGCTGCTTAGTACAAGATTTGCGTGCAATATTTAAAAGTAATAAAATGTGGATCGTGTGTACAAAGGTACACTTTAATATATATATATAAAATTGCTGCATAGTAAGACCATGGTGCAGAAAAGTACTTTTTTCCAAGGGAATTTACAAAGAGTGTGCACGAGTTTAAACAAAATCTTTATTTCGTTTGATAATAATAGGGAAGATGGTGAAGGCATTCAGTCTTTAAATTAATTCAATCTGCTCAATTAATATGCGTCTCATGCTCTTTTTCATTAGTCATTCTCAAAATTATATAACTTTGGGCTATGCGATCTAGTTAAAATAATATATGCAAGGATCACGATATGCGAGCTGAACAAAGTCGTGATTCAAAGCATATCATTTGATAGCGGATTACTCAGTCGTTTCCACCAGGAGGTAACATATTAGCATAACTAGGTTACTTTCCATTACAGTTCAGCTCTGTATAGAACCACAGGGAACGTGGAAGTGGTGAAGCTTTTAGACTTTAAATGTGGCTCACCGGTTCCACCAAAAAATGCGAGTGCTTCACTTGACATGATGACGACGATGACAATTGCAGCTACTTTCCTTCACAGACAAAATAGACCACTGCGAGACCAGGTCATTTTTATGCTGTTTTTGGCGAAATTTTCGCTTATCTTTATGATCCATTCTAGATTAATAAAATGAGTTTTGCACATAATGCAGACTACTCTTTGAGTCAGAGAGATGTTGTTTGGAGAAGGAGTAATTTTTGTGATATTCAAGAATTTGAGATTATGTCATATAGGTATGCAAGATGTCTTGGCAGTGTAACCACAAAAGATATTACATTGAATAAATTTGCGACGTGCAAAGTTGAAATCAAACTCGTTCATTATGAGATGTATGTGAAAATGTGAACATATTATTACCCCATCACCCCTCTCTACAATATTATACCGACACAGTTGTTTCCTCAGTATCCTCTATGAAATGTCGTCGTGTGTGCATCGTGTGCAAATCACATTTTGTCATCATTGTTATAGCACACTAATTCAAATAGACCAATATAGTTGAGTTTTGGTTTTGAATATTCGTCCTAACCATAATATGTAACAAACAAGTTTATATAGGTAGTGCTTGAAAAATGGGAAATCCAATTAGCATTTTAAATGGCTAACCATCAACTCCTCTCTGCCTGTTCGCAACTAATACGTATTGGTAACACACAGCTAAGTTCGCAAATTATATTCAATATTGGTGGTTGAAAGGGTTATGTACACATAAAAAATATGTATTGATTTGAATACTATGAGGAGAAGAAATATATATAGGTTCGCAGACAATGAAAACGGTTAAGTAAATTGTTGGCAACAACGGAGCTGAGGATAATATTCAAGCATGCAAAGTTGACTTGATTGAGTAATACTTAATGTGTCATCCAATACACTAAAGAGGAAAAAATAAGTATTACGTTCTCATTTAGGAATAATAGGCAAGCAGGCATATAAATAGATGGGTCGTGTCATCCATGTTAACAACCTTTTAAAGAGGTTTCGACACTGTTTTAAAATGATGCGTGTGTAGGAATTTTCGATGCTAACTAAATTGGGATTGTTTACGTGCTTGCTTTTGCACGAAATGCAGTTTGCAGAAAAATAAAAATTAACGTTAGCTGAAATGCATGTAAAAGGCATGTAAATTTGAAAATTTCGTAAAGTACAATTCCCATCCTATTAATCAAGGCTTGATGAATTGAATTGGCCTCAAGATGCACTCCCAATTATCATTAAGTTGTCGCATGCTTCGATATTAATGAGTTGTGACGTGTCTGCGAGTTCATGTGTGGCGACTGTATGAACAAGACCTACAATTACTGTTTCGAACGTGATGCAGCGGTTGTAGACGCTTCATTTCGTGTTGACTTGTTACAACATGTAATTTTTTTTTCTCTGAGCATCTTCATGTGCTGATGTTTCATCACGAAACCTGACCTAGGTCCTGGAGGAATTTAGATGCAGTTCGAAGCAAAGCAATATATGTTCGTGCTTTTGGGTTGAGTTAAGACGTTTAGACGTAATGTCACAACACCATGTGACTCTCTTTGTTTCAAGTTGACAGTATTGAAAAACAACAAGTTCGACCGTCATGAAGTCTGTCACAACCACATGATTTTTTTTGTCTGCAATAAAATAGCAGTTTTACTTTCACTGCTACCCGGACACCCGGTGGGACGACTCGACAAATTAATATGTTAATGTTGATCTATTAATATTTCATACTCTCGACTTCCGAACCAGAAGAAGGTGGATGGGTTTTGCTTACATAACAATCCCATTTGCACATATTGCTCACATGTGCCACGTAAAAGGAATGTTGAGTGAGAGACACGACAACTGACTCCCAAAGTACATAACCATTACGTTTCTCATCTCTCAACATCATTATTTTTAGCTGCAGAAATGCATATTATCATAACGTCGTTTTTTATCTGTGAGGTGCATCTAAAACACAAGAACAATGTTTTGCTTGGACAGAGAACTGTCAGAAAGAAGAAGTAACAGCAACAGCCTCGCCCTTTGTCATCATGAATAATGTTCTGATTCGTTAAACACAAACTGTTACGTTCTGCTCTTCCGTGTTCCTCTAATTCATCTTGGCACTGGCAAACTCATTGAAATATTGTTATCCTTTGAGAGAGGCAGGCAGAGTCGCAACAAACTATGTGCTTCATCAGAAAAAAAATATGTTGACTTGACAGACATCCTCAGAAGTATACTAGAGCATATCATCTACTTTTGAATATTACATGTTATTATCCTACATATTACATTATCATATCATCCCTTCCACAATGACTCTCATCGCTAAAATTATGGCACTTGAGTTGCACCATTAATACTAAACGCCATTAAAAATGCACTTTCATAGTAGATATCAGCAAAGTTATAACTTATTACGTCTGCATTTTCTTGTTGGTATGCGGTGATGATGAGTGTACCTTCACTGCGTACAACAGGGCGCAATTGAATGGAGTAGTATAATGTCACTTTTGATGAGAGATTTTTATTCATCCTTATTGTTCATAAATTGTTTTCGTTCTGAAAGTTTTACTGGCAATAATTAGTTTCCGACTATGCTCTAATCCTTCTGATTGATATTACCGCAACGCTTTAATACGTTTTCTTTTATCTCAAACATTGTCTCTCCCCGTAAGTAGAGAACGTATCAAATGAACATAACATTTCACTTTTTGCATAGCAATTCTTCTTTAATAAGTCATCTTGAAAGGCTAACTCCTCAAGTACATAATATTATGTAGTACTCATGTCAAGAGAGATATCACAGCACTGCTTCTTTTCTCAAGAAGACGAAGTGGTTTTTTGTCAGCATCATTGACTCCTTTGAGAGCAGCACGTCGACAACTGGTCATTCATCAGCGTAAAGACAGTTATGAGTTATGACTAATTAGATCGTCCTGTCTACTTGTTCCGGTTTGCAATCGCTGCGAAATGAATATGCATATGATTATGCTTTCAATTAATCATCACACTCGTTGTTGTTTCCTATGCCTCAAAGTATTCAAAGAATTGAATGCTAAAATTATAACCATTTGATCTGATAAGCTAACAAACAATACACTCATAACAGTTCATCGCCAGCTATTGATACATTAATTCCGAAAGACCACTCCAAAATCGTGAAGGAAATACAAGGGTAGATGACAAGATAATGTATATCAGTGCATAGTTTATAGTATATGAGTTGCTTTCATCACAGCAGTAAATTGCTTCACTGGTTTTCCCAAGTGTCCTGCATTCAACTAAGAACTTTTTTGTCCTTACACTTTGTCAGTTCCTTACACTACACGGTCCCTGTTGCATAATAGCGTTGAATGAGTAGTTGGTATTCTTTGTTGGTAATGCATGTATAATCTGTATCCTTTAACGAACTAGAAAGATTGATTCACTCTTTTTTCTCGATTGTTTGGGTTCGTCGCCAAATTTTTTGGGTTGTGGCCATGTGCCTCTCAATAAAAAAAAGCTGGGCCCTATTTCGCATGCCATGTCATGACTTTAGTTACCGAAAGTGTGGATGCAAACCTTGCTTTGGTAGTGTGATGTGATCATTCATGCGAAGAAGGAACCAAAAACTTGTCTGCTGTTATTGAACACGAAAGAAAAAGGAGTAACAAAATGTAGTAATCTAATACGCAACATGCGTCCACGACAAATAGGGATGGTTCATGTAATCGCAATACTTATAAATGACATTATGGGGGCAAGACCACCTTTAAAGTACAACATCCCTGTAGATCTATCTGATTTAATAATGAGTGTGCAGCCCATTGTGATTTTGATATTTAGTACTTTTGAAAGAAGAAGAAGAACAGAAGAGAAGAGTTATATAGTGGGTATGCTGCCCAGGTCTGTAAACTCATTACAAAAATCCATAAAAGGTAGAGTGCAATAATGCAACGTGATCATTGTTGTTATCTGAATCTGCACATGCTTCCCTCAATTTTGTTGAATGATGAGCCATGGAAGATTCACAAAATAATATGACATGATATACATAGTACTCATTCCATCCAAGTAATTTAAATTATTCTGCATTATAGCCTTCTTAGTTAGGGGTAAATGTAAACATAACATAATGACAATGAATGGTTAAAGAAAGGCAATCTGATGCGGAAACGTTTTATTAATGTAATTTAGAATGTAGTATTAGTATCAACATTATTATTATTACATTATCATCATAACAATCATCCCCTCTCATCTCATGCAAGCACACAACACGTCCTGTGCATAGTGGTTAGTTATCTATGAAGATATTCAATCAGACAACGGAATAAAAGCAATGTCTAGGGACAGGTCGTGTTTTTTATTTGTGTGTGGCAACGTTACACATTTCGGCATGTTGCGCAATCTTCCTTAGTTTGCATAATTGCAAAAGAATGTAATAACTGCGGTATTTTGATGCTAACAAAATGTTCGATACCTACAAGAAATCAGATTAGGTTGATTTGATATAAAAACCAGCTAATAATGCTAGTAGAAAGTAGCGTAGGAAGAAAAATGTGATATGTCCTTTTGTAAAACACAGTTTTGTTTTTTTCCTTCACAGTATTTGCACAGGAGGCATTTAAGTGTCCACATGAATATGGCTTCTACCCACATACAAGATCCTGTGACAAATATTGGAAATGTGAAAACAACGCAGCAGAGCTGAAGACTTGTGGCAACGGTTTAGCTTTCGAAACTAGCGACACCAAGTTTTTGGCAGAAAACTGTGATTATCTTCATAATGTTGATTGTGGAGACCGTGCTGACTTGGAGCCTCCAGTATCCACCCCCAACTGTCCTCGTCTCTACGGCATCTTCCCTGATGAGACTCGTTGTGACACCTTCTGGAGTTGTTGGAATGGAGAAGCCTCCAAGTACACTTGTGCCCCAGGTCTTGCCTATGATGCCAATGCTCGCGTTTGTATGTGGGCTGATCAAGTTCCAGACTGCAAAGTTTCAGGTTCGTTTTTTTGCTTTTGGCTTTTGACTAAACTAATTCATGCGTAACGCATATCCTGACCGTGTCTCTTATTTTGACCATACAGAAAGCCAGGGAGGATTCCAATGTCCAAATCCAAAGGACAACCCCAACCCAGGCACCTTCTCTCGTCACGCTCACCCCGAAGACTGCAGAAAGTACTATGTTTGCTTAGATGGAAATCCACGTGAGTATGGATGTCCCATTGGTACCGTTTACAAGATCGGAGCTGATGACTACAGCGGTCAATGCGAAGACCCAGAGGGTGTTGATGGTTGTGAAAACTATTATGGAGATGAGTTGAAACACATCAAGAAAAGCGAGCTTCTTTTGGGCCATGATGGACAATACAACAGCAACAGTAACAAGGCCACCAGCAAGCCCACTCTTCGTAAGAAGGTTCCCCAAACTCCCAAAACTCCCAAGCCAGAGGTTCAATCCGCACCCAGCCAAGTTAACAACAACCGCGTCCAACAAATTTCATCCAGGGATCGCGTCAGACCCACACCTCAACAACAACAGCAACAACCTCAACCATCCCAACAACCCCAATCTAGACCTGCTCCAGCTCCACAAAGAAATTCCCCAGCCCCTGCTACTAGGTTAGTACAAACAAAGTGAGACACAAGGGATAAGCCGATTTTTTAAAAATTACCCCATAAATAAAATGTAGATTATGACTAAATTTTTTCTTCCTTTCTATTTGCAGAACTACTACCACACCACCACAGCTAAGCCCGCTACTGGAGATAAGGCTTCTGCTGATGACTATTATTATTATGATGAAAACTACGATGAAAACACTCCACAACAAAACACTAACGCTCGCCAACCCCAATAATTAGTGTAGCTACATTATGTTCTTTTTTATTTTGTAAGTTAAGAGTTTCTATACAAAAACAATAAACTTTTGTTAAAAAATTGAAAATTTTTGTTGGAACTTGTTAAAGGAACGTCTTTATTTATAAGCATCCGAAATGTCCAGGCTATTTTACATGAACATACAAATATTTTTCGCATTATATATAGTAAATGCGGGTAAAAAATATAGACAATACAATGAAAAGCTCAATCCAAGGAGTTCAAAATATTATGCAATTCATCGAATTGGTCCACGATTCTTCCATACAGATGTGCCCAAAGGGTGACAATTTTATCAAGCTCCAGTATTTCCTTTGATGTTTGCAGATAAGCTAATACTTTTTCAATAGCGGCCTTATACTCTTGAATGTCGATTTCCTTCTTTTGAAACTTACTTCGGGCGATTTGAAAGTCTGGAGTTGAGAGTTGGTACAAAGTGACTCCTGAAATTGACACAAAAATAAAGTTAATTAATACAACGCGATACTGTGTACCTAAATGAAAAGCATAATGATTGCAAGGTTTGCTGACCTCGAAGTCTGGTCAGCCCAGGGTCGAGCATATCAAGAACACTCAACAACTGCATACATAATGTCTTTGATCTGATTAACCGGTCTAGATCAATGTCATTCTTGGACCCTTCTGGATCATCATACATTTTGACATACGTGTAATTGAGATTTTTGATGACTTCCAATAATATACTGTGATTTGGGTGGAGTATCTTTCCACTGTACTTTTTCAGTATCCTCTCCAGCCTTGAAACCACCGAGCCTGACGTGCTTCTCCTTGACTCTTCAACGTCTTTGTGAGCTTTCTTGAGAATCGTATGAATTTGCTCCTCTTTCATCGTTTTATTACAGATTATACCACTGGGCTTTGAACTACTCAAGATCCCATTACTAATGCTTGGTGCTTGTGCCTGTACATCAGGAGAATTTGTGCAAACCCAGTCAGTTGAATTGGCACAGAGTGGCTCTTTCGGAAGGAGGTAGCCAGTAGCACAATCCGTACATTTAACTCCAGACAAATAAGTTGCAAATTCTGTCCTGTCTTCACACCTCCCACACATGCAGTCAAAATATTTTGTCTCTTTCAAGAAAATTCGTCTTTCACGCGTTCCACTCAATTGATTCGCATATGAAGTGGTGATCATTTCCCCCTTTTTTATTGGGATCGAGGAACGAACAATCATTTTATGGTCTTCCGACATACTTATCGCGTGGTGTGTGTTGGGAACACATTCATGAGACATGAGAGCACCATCACGGTACATGCCACATTTCCTGAAAATAAAGATGATGACTGTATATTTATGTTTCTCTCACACTGACATGCGAATTCTGCGAAGCGTGGAATATAATAGTTCTTCCGGAAAAGTACTTACTCCACATCTTTATATTTGATCTCAAAGCAGTTTACATCAATGTAGCCAAGAACGGAATTAATGGCTTCCTCATCATAGTCTTCTTTCATTTTATACCACTCAAGCAGCAACTTGACAACATTGACGAAATTCCGATTCCACAGACCTGGCACAGATTTCCGCAGTTCGTTGTGGTGCTCCATTGTCGTCAACTTTTCCCATTTACACGAGTTCCGCTCTTTGAGCAACAGGCATCTGAGGGGTGTTATGCATTCGTAGGCAGGACAAATTGAGTCAAAATTAGATATTCTTGAACCGACAGGGAGACCTCGTTGAAAGATGATACATTCATTTTCTGCGTGTAGTGGATTCTATGTACAAATTCCGACACTTGATCAATGTCACCAATTTCTTTGAAAAATGGTCTATATTTGCTCGTTAAATAAAAGTAATGCTTCTTTCGTACCTGTTCACATTCCTCGGAGCACATTGGATAAGTACATTTGGAACATCGATAGCTGCCATCCACTCTCTTACAACAACTTAGACAAACTGGGTAAGTGCACCTTTTGGGACCAGTAGTTAACGGCTCTTCAGTGAAAATCACGGTGCCCTGTGGAATGTCACGAGTAGCCACCAAATACCTTCCGAGCATCTCATTTCGCTTCACCGCAAACATTCTGCAGTCATTTTTATGAATTTTCCAGTGCTTCTTTTGATGCTCGGAAGAACAATATGAGATAGAATGGCAGCCCGAGCACTTTTTATCCGCAATCTTCTTGCATATAGGGCAATGTGACACAATGCTACTATTTTGCCCATTTGTGTCTTCAGGAGAACTATTGTTGACCATTTTAATCAAGTTTTAAGATTATCTGTCTGGGGTTTTTTAACACGAATTAATCATTCACTCTGGGTCCACTTAAAATGTTGAAACACTTTACTCTGACAAACACAGGGAGCATAATCTAAATTCTTTCAATTATTGCAGATGCACAACTGGAGATTGTGAAACCAACCCAAGAAATGCCAGTGTATTAGTAGATATTTCAAGTAAATTCCATTCGTTCCTAAACAGGAAGTACGTGTGTAGTATGCAATGAATGAGAGTTAAGCAGTGTCTTTCTTGAGAAGAAACTGGCGACAAATCAAATCGCACAGATAGGAGTAAAGATGCGACAAAATAAAATGCAACACAGATGTGATGGAAGAAATGTTGGGAAAGCCTCAAAACGAAAAACGGATAGATGAGCAGAACCAATTTAGTTCCGCGTTTCTAGATTGGAACGCATGATGATAATATAAGCAATAGGTCGGAATATATAGCGATTTTCCACACACACGCTACTCAATCTTCACTTTACATGGTTCTGTTTTATAGTTTGTGCATGGGCCGGTTGAGAAAGTAAAACGTTTAGTCTGCCATATTATGTAAGGTTACATGTTTCTTGTTGAACTCGGATGTTTACTTAAATTCCCAACCATGCACATCAACTGAGCTAGATTTGGATCGGAAGATTTGCAACAGATTTTTCCCTTTCCCTTTGGAACAAATGACGGTTAAAAATAGCTGTTTTCGTAGCAAAAAGGAGTTGTTAAAGTGGAAAACATGTTGAACATCGACACATTATTAAGAAAGTGAGAGGTGACTGCATGCCGCGCATTTTTATATTGGAGAGGATCTATCTAAGAAGATGTCTTGTCGTGATGCGAGGGAGGATGTGGTCGTTGAGTAACTGTTGCTTCACATTTTCGGACTCATTTGATTAGACACGATACTTGTATGAATGTAAGCAAATAATAATATGGGTGAAGAGCATGTATTCCCAATGCAAACAAATTCAACACAAAATAAACTTTTTAAGTAAACCAGAACGAGGTTTACGAGAGCACACTACGTTTGAAATACCATTATTCTTAGAATAAAAGTGAGTGTCGAATCCTTTTGATTTTCAAACAGATTCTGTGAAAGTGTCAAAGCATGCATGCCAGAGGTTATTGGCTTGAAAACACTTGAAAATTTTGTCCCAGTACGGATTATGTATTTGGAGAATAGTTTACTTCAATACGAGAACCAATTATTTGACTTAGAATAAATGATTTATATTTTTCAATGTTTTACTGACTAGAAGAGTGGTTGAGAGTGCGTTTATGGAACTCCTCCAATTGAATGCATAATTTAACGGTTGCTACATGTATGATTTAGGATATAAAAATAAATGACATGACTTGTTTTGGCTATCCGAACACTACCTAATAATATTATGCGCTTCAGCCACACTGCACTCTATAAATTTGACTAATACTTTCCGACCCATTTATACTGACGGTGACAACGACAAGCCAATGGAAAACCACCGATGAGGACGACATGCGTCATAAATTAACTTTAGCAATGCCTACTGCGAATGAATTTATGTTATTTTTGTGCGCAGTACTTATCATCAAAAATTTTGAGAGGTAAAAAGTTTTCGTTTTATCGGTACGTATAGTTTAGTTTGTACTTTTCTACCAGTTGTCATTTCCTTGAACTGCTGCACAACATTTTTTTTTGCATATATGACGTCTCTCACAGCAGGCCATCGGTTGACTAACTGTCAACAAAATTTTAGATTCGAAGATGCTGCAATACTAGTAGTCGTTGCTTCAGTCATTGTCACTACATTAACAGTGTTAAATGCATAATAATATACACTTGAACGTACATTGCAGTTGCAGTTGGTAAAATGCAAACCGTTTTAATTATTGGGCAGTAATTTTGAAAGCACAGCATCTGAAAAGAAATACACTTCCCTCAGCCAGAAGTATGCAATTACATCAATTATCTTGTCTGCGACGAGCATAGAGTCGAAATACATAATTCACTTTTACAATTCTGTTCTATCTGATATAAGTTGTAAAAATGAGTAGCACTAACACATTTCATAAGTTTAAATTTCATAAGTTTTAGACAGAAAATAAAGAGTATTTATAGTTCGTTACATTACATAACACGCTCTTTCAGAATCCATCGGAGGACAAAACATCAAAGTGTCCTTAAAAGGAGTGTGTTTTTAACACATGCACGTAAAATGCCGGCTGTCAATACCTTTGTTTGTGATGCAATAAACATGCAGAGAATGTGCGTATGCATGTTCAGAAGAAAATGATCAGTCTGAATCCAAACAACTAGCCAGTTTTGACAAAGGGGCTTGATTTAACAAATTAATAAAACCAAACTCATCCTAATCTGAGAAGTTTGATTATTTTGTACGGATTCTAATAATAAAAAATAAATTCACAACTGTTCAGGCGAATCTTCAACTCTTGGGAATACTTTTGGAATGAACAATATGAACATCACAAGCAAATGTGCTAGCGACCACCTGGCCATGATTTCCTGTAAGACTTTCATTAATCATTTTAGGGGTAATGATAATTGCAGTGATACATATATACTCCCAAAAAAATCACATCCACACAATATATAGACTTACGTGTACAAGTCTGTCAATGCGGATACCCAATCCACATGCAATCTCTTCCGAGTTTTTGTTGCACAATGCACAAATGCTTCTCTTCAGCAGCCCCATGATTTATTAATGGATGCATTGCAGTTTGCAGCACTCAGTCGCAATCCGATGCCATTAATAATGCGTTATTCAAATTCATAAAGTAGTTCACGGTTCATTAAAACGGATTTATGATCTTATCCCTCTAAAAGCGTTATATATGATCGATGACATGATGTTGTTACGCTGTACGCTGTGTTATTCACATGTACCGATTGTTGAGTCCTGCTTTTAGTTTGCATAATGGGGTGTAGATAAACACTGCAATTAGTGAGAGTATTTGCTACAATTACGACTTCAGATCATTATTATGTCACCTCATTTGGTTAACCTGAATGGTTCATGCCTTTTCAAAGGAAGGAGCAACCTGGTATGAAGTTTTGGGAAGTCCATTTTAAGAAAAGAATGGAAGAAGGTGGCACAGACTTCTGTCGGCTTACGTCAATCCTCGTCGATTCAATATTATTTGTTATTGTTGTGGTTCTGCATTATGGAAAGGGATCGTAAGAAAGAGTACACAATATATGCAACAATCTTTTGTACATTTGTGATAATAATGTGTCAGCTTAGTATAGAGATTCATATGTGCTTTAGTCACTTTTTTTTAGTAGAACTACTACTAAAAGCGGTTGCATACAAGACAAAAGATAGTGTTCGAGGATATGCATTCCAAAGACCCAAAAAGACAATCACAGAAGTAGCCTCTGTTTGCTTTTTATCATATCTGGCGTAGTTTACACTATATTCCCTGCTTCTACTTATATCAACTTATTCTTGATGGTGCAAAAGCATGAGACATACACTGCCTGCTGCTATAAAAACTTCTTCAAATCTCCAAACTTTGTCTGTCGCTGGTGAAAAAAAAACTTTCATGACTTTACAAACACGGACGGTTATAATGGAATGTGGCTGTTGTTTGAGGATGGCAACGTGGTCATTACTACCGTGGATATTTATCTGATGCCATCATTTTTACCCCTTTTTCTTACCCACTGCACTATATATTCTTCAATCAACATCTTATATAATAATATATTAAGTTGGACATATATATCTCTTTATCTGCATGGGATTTTAAGATGGTAGACGATGGCTCATCTTCTTCATTAATCTCAACATCCTTACAGTCATCCTAATAACAATATTATGTTATGTGATGAAGAGGAGGCGAAACCCATTCACATTTCTGAGCAACGCAACCTGAAGATGCGTCCATTTTTATGAAGTATAAGGTGACCAGGTAGGTGACCATTATATATATGGTTGGAGATGGCGTTAGATATTGATGTTATATATGAAATATTTAGGAATAATATAATATAACTATGAAACATCAAACTCTGTATCACCTTTACTTTACCTGCCGTCTTATGATCATCTTCGTCATCTTCACCAAGTTGCGCATCCCTAAAAAGTTATAAATGGGTTACGAACTCAAGATTCAAGCTTCAGTCCTGAGCTTTGCATTCCAAAACACGTTAGTTTGTGTGTAAGCATTTGTTTAAAAGAATAATATATTCATTTTTCCTGGAACTTTGTATCAGTGATACTTTAAAACGCATAAATCATCATTATGGCGCAAAAGTGCCTGTTGGAAGTTCTCGTTTTGAGTGTGTTTGTTGCTGGAGGTAAGCTGATCATCAAAGCTTGTGAATGTACTTACAGGGTAGATATTTCAGTGTCACTAAGGTCAATCCCTTGATTTCAGTCGCAAGCCAAAGTTGTCCGGAGCCCAATGGATACTTTGCTGATTCTCAACAATGTGATGCCTACCTTGAGTGCAAGGAGGGTGTTGCAGAAAAACAACTTTGTCCAGATGGCCTTATGTTCAATGATAAGCTCACCGAATTCCCGAGATACCCATGCTCTTATCCTCAAGAAGTAGAGTGCGGTCCAAGAACAAGAACACGTAAGAAAATCAAATACAATTTAAAAAAAATAAAAACCTTGCATTCCCTTAGAAAGAAATGTAGTTAGAAAAAACTACGTTAAGAATTGGTTCAAGGGCAAATGTCACCTCTTTAAAATTCCAATCGAAAAAATGCACCTTAATATGGACTGGATTTTACGTTAATTGCATCTCTGTATGATTGAAGAGTTGTGAAGTAAGTAGCACCACAATATTAATTGCATTATGGTAATTTCATCCATTTATGCTCATCCATATATAACCTTTTAACTAAACGGTGATGCACAGTGGAGTAAATTAATTAGCAAGTAAATGCATGGCAAGATTTGCGTAATGATTCGTACCACAAGAGAATGTTAAATTTTCAAGTGAGACAAGGCAGTCTAGATTGCCAGAGATATTCAGAATGTCATCACCACCACGTTATATTGTGATGAGAGGAGCATCTTCACAAAAGAATCCGGTTCTTTTGCCAAATAATCAGCTTAATTTTTACATGTGTGGCATGTCATGTGGCAGTTCAATATGCTCAATTGGCATGCTTGCTCCACTGTATTGCTTAATGTATATATTTGCTTCAAAAGCACACGACTAAAAACAACCATATTTATTGTGCATTATAAAACTCAAAGTGACTTGAGGGAGTGTAAACTGGTGTTGCCGTCACTGACAATGATTACATACTTGAGAGAATAGCACGCTCACTTGTCCTGTTATCTAGGGATCATAGAAGTGATAATGAAAGGTAGATTAAAGGAAAGGTACAAAAAACTACACTAACCTTAATGCACGACATTACCAACATGAGTCAGCAAATGCAGATTACTAAGAGAAGAACATAGGGCATTCATGAGATATGAAAGGTACGACGATACTGCGTACGTTGTCAATTTAGAGTAACTATTTTTCTGGAAAACATGTTTCCCAAAAATATGCATGTGTATCCGTATCATCTTTTGTGTAAGGTTGAGGAAGAATGTTCGAGAGACAAAAAAATGTGATCATGATAATGCTCATGTAGCATGGTCATTGGTCATAGATCAACCTAGGTATGTATTTTACTTGTCTCTTTGTATTCCCACACTACAAGCGTCGTACGTAGATCAACAAGGTAATCGTGTAAACGTTTTGTATAAAAATTTAGACAAAATATCCAAATTATCTGATGAGATGGTTCATTTTCAACTTGCCACGAATTTGACATTCACTGCCCTTGAATACAGGAACCAACTTTTTTTTGTATAGTTATTGTATGCATGCAAGTTTTATATGTGTATCTGTATCACTAAAACAAAACAGAGCTAGATAGAGCATTAAGATTTAGGCTAGAGCGTATGAAAATGTTAAAATTAACTACTTTACCAAATATTTTAACTAATCATTTTCTGATTTTGCATTCGTTGACCTCACAGAACCTGCTCAATCTACAGGAGAATGTCCACGGCAATATGGTTTGTTTAGATCTGGAAACGGTCCTGATTCATGCAGCAGTTACATGAACTGCGTTGGTGGAAAAGCTAGCGTCAGCCAATGCCCCGAAGGATTAGCTTTCGATGAATCTACCATTAGATGCGACTGGCCGGATCTTGTTCCAGGATGTGAAGGTGCTGTCTTCAGATTCCAATGCCCCGGTGTGAGAGTAGATGCTGATTTGGGACATCCAAGGTAGATTCATGCATAAAAGCGAAAAAGTCATCCACCTTATTTTTAACTCTACGTGACATATTATTATTCATATCCACAGATATTCAGATCCAGAAGACTGCAGGAAGTTTTATGTGTGCGTTGAAAATGTGAAACCAAGAATGCACAGTTGCGCTGTTGGCTTTGTATTCAATCCTGATTTGGGAGTATGCGATGAGCCACAAAATGTTCCTAATTGGTGAGTTGCAATGAAGCAAATTTTAACGAGTCTACAATCTACATTTGCAATGATCTTGAAATTCGTCTATCCATTACCTTTTCAGTGCCAACTACTATCCAAAGGCAGTTCTTGATGCTATACAGACCCTTAAGCAGTTCGACAACCGACTTTTGTAAAAAACACACCCACTAATAATGCTACTCGTTATGTCAAGTAAAATGATGTTCAATGCAGACATTCTCATTGTATGTGTCTGTGCAAAGAAAAACTACTTAAAATGAATATGCTTCGAAGGAGAATGTTTCACTATAAATATAAATCGATGATCATGTGTCATACTACAAGTCTGTCTTCATCTTTTATCCGACCTATTGTTGAAAGTGAGTGTATTAAGAATGTTTATGTTTCTATGTTTTACAAGCTACGTATTTTCTACTTGAATAAACCACACCCTTCAAAACCAACATCATTTTCGTTCATTCCGATAGTAAAAATGCGATTTTTATTTGTATTAATTCAAAAGTTGATAAAAAGCCATTTAGGCTGAAAAAGTGTGTATTTGGGCGGAACACAAAAGTATAATGATCAATAATTGCAATTGCTTCTAAAAGTAAAAATATTCAGTCTGACTGACGCTTACATTCTGGCCAAATCCCTGTTGCAATATAAAATCAAAGTTAAAATATGTTGATAAATAAAGCTAAACCTAATCATCTTCATCTACATCTTCATCTGCACTATCATCATCAGAATCAACAACGCTAGTTTTACCACTGTTCTGATTCTGAGGACCGGTGAGTAAATTTTCAGGGCCAACTTGGGTTGCATCAGGTGCAAATGCAGGAGCTTGTCGTTTAGTGTGGAACTTTTTTCCTTTGTTTGCATTTGCATTCTTGCTCTCAACAGCTTCGTTTTCCTGCTCTTCTTCACTGTCGTCAGTCTCAATGTGGGGCTCGCTTACTTCGTCATCCTCATTCAAATTAAGGGATGCTTCTTCTCCAAGTTCTGCTAATTTGGCTAGTTTGGCAGGATCTCTCTTGCCATAGTAGTCTTTGCTGTAATAGAACAAAGAAAAAGAAAAAAAATATTCTAATTAGTTGAGCAAGTAAACTAGTCAGACACAATTCTGTCGGAAAATTTACATATCTATGAAAAAACATCTTGTTGCAGAATGCAGAATAGCTTTGTCAGTCAGACACCATAATTTGCTTACCATTGTGGAACTTTCTTTGGTTGATCACAAACTCCGAGCTTGGGGTTGAACACCTTTCCTAATGGACATCCACCAACTCTTGGCTTACCGTCAGCAAGACAAATGAAAAATTTCCTGCAAAGTATCATCAAATATATTAATGAGTTTGTTTTTAATTGAAACATTTCAAGCTTGAAGTTTTACGATGATATGTGTATTTAACTTTAGTATGCAATACCTGCAGTTGGTGGGATGAGAAACTCTATCATGGTCACCGAATCGAAGACGAGCAAACTTCTTTCCGTAGTTAGGACAGGTGAAGTTAAGGACGATGTCTGGTCTGCAGTCTTTTCTATGAGAGAGGTCAGGATGAATACACGCTCCTAACTTGGGATCAAAAATGACACCTTCGGGACAAGTTTTCTCGTAAGCGTTGCCTTCCAAACAGTGGTAGAATTTTTGGCAGGAATCAGCAGGTGGAAACGCGTAGAATCCGTTCATTCTTGGACAATGTGGATGGACAGACTTTGGTTCCTCTGTAATAATATCAATAAATTGTAAAAATTATATTGCAGGTAGATAACATTGAACTGGGTCTTGAAAAAGTATAATGACTTACGAAGTAGTTCTCTTCCACTGCAGTTAACATTATGCGGGTAGTCACAGGCATTAATTTCCTCCGAAAACTGGAAGCCGTCATCACACAGACGCTCAAAAGGTTTTCCAGCCTTGCCACACTCATGATACATGTCACATTGTTTGGAGTCAGCTATATTGTAGGTTTTATTTCGGGGTTGACATTCTTCCTTTGGGTCCCCAAAAGTTCCTGAAATATTAATCACAAAATTTAGCAAACATTATATTTATGTAATTGAATTGTAGAAATTTTTTTCGTAGAGGTTTTTGCTACATTTCAAAATATAATCTACGTACCAGCTATAAGTAATGATAATAGCACAGCTTGAAGGAAAATTCCTCCAACTCCGCAAATAAATTTTTTCATTATGATTAGATATAAATCAAACTTTGGTCTTTGTGAATAGTCACTACACTCAACTGAATTTGCAGGGATTCTTTTTCGCTTCAGCGTCTGACTAGTTTGAAGACAACTGAGTGACTGATGACTTTTCGGAAGTATTTTTTGGTATTGGAGTTTTTAGTCTGGCTTTTTTCATGCTCATAAATTCATATTACATTCATTGTATTTTGCATAACTTAATTTAAATAATGTTTTAAAAAAGCAGCCCGGTCCCCGGTCATCAGGGTACAACCTTTGTTGGTTTTGTCGCTATATCTTTCCTGGGCAAAAAGCAGAGAATAAAGAAGTACACGAAATGCCATCTTATCATCATCCTCCTCACGACACATACAAGAGGTGTTATCTCGGTCTCAGTAATAGATGATTTGTATAATAGGGTACAGCAGGCAGAGCAGACGTAGACTTATGCTTGAAATATCTATTATTTTAATTTTTCATAACGTGAATTTGCAAATAACATCATGGTAGTCAAATTAATCCCAACTAAAATTACTGCATTTCCTACACTGTGGTTGGTGTAATCTCGCCAAGTTAAAACCCTTAAGGTCAAACCATGACATTGAGACTATTGGAAGTTTGCTCATCTTACAATCATTTACATTCGTATGCAAAAAAGTTTTAATCTCTATTCCATCGCATTACACAAAGGAAAAATTCAAGGTGCAATAACGATTGATGTTCTTTTCGATGAGTTGCATTTAAGTCAACGACCGGCTTGTCTGTCCATGTGTATGACATTGAAGTAAATTGAAAGCCCATATAGATCTATCTAAACTGTAAAAGCCCAAAGTCCTCCTGTGGTGGCATTAAACTTTTGTAACCTTGTTGTCTGCCAGCCACCTTGAAACTCGGTTGTGTCTATTGCACCACAACACGGAAAAATTTAAGCAGTTCAAGATAAATTCCAGTCACTCGCTACCCCTTTCTTCAAGGTTAAGTCTACAACCCTTTCAGTTCAAATAACAACAACAAGTTTACCCAAAACCGACAAAATGGGGCTCTCCAAGACGTCAGAATCATCAACCAATTTGAACTATACTATGCTTTTCTATTTACAAACGGCAGCCTGGGTTGGATTTTGGTCAGCCTTGATAATAGCCAGTACCGTGTTATGTATGCCGGCTGCGTTTGGATTGCTCATTTTATGTCCTATCCCAATATCTGTTGTGGTCAGCGTCTTTGTCACAGTGTATTCTGTCAAATATTTCTGTAAATTTTTATACAATCTACTAGTTTATCTTTCAAGGTTTCTCTTGAAGGTGGTTCACGCTTTCCTTCGGTTTACAAAAATAGAAAGTGTTCTAATTTGGGTTTGGTCACTCCTCGCTCCGCAAACAGACAACATAGTGTCCTTCCCAATCGTGGCCAATTACAAATAACCCTCTTTAGCTTCTCTTTTATGTACATAGTGACATTTTTTAATATATTTTTTCAAGTATCAAGGAAATTCAGTAACGTTATCAAAACGGGTTTTCAAACTTGTCAACAGTATTATTGTAAATTTTTTTGTGTAAAAGTAACCTTCATGCCTTAAGCCAATAATAATAAGCCTTGTTTTATATTGTTTTAAACTTTGCAAGTAGTTTCTTGCCTGTAAATAGTTGCAATCTTTATGCGCGTATACATGGGCTGTGCTATTCATGCACATCTCAAAACAAAATCGTCTTAATGAACAGGAAATAATTTGTGAGAAGTATTTCATGCCGTACACGTCTCTTCACTCCCGTGCAAATGGAGTTCGTCAAAGGATAAAGCATGTAAGTGGGCGGATAACATATTAAAGCTTCAACAAACATGCTGTAGGTCCGTTATGCTGCGCATTGTCAACTGATGAAAAAAAAGTTTTCAAAGAAAAAAGTCATGTTCTTGAAAGCCTCCCTCCCATATTAGTAGATGCTACAAATTTTATGCTGAATTGAATATCATGCATGTAATAATATAATGTAATTGTTTGATTCGCAGGTACAGAACGTCGAGTTAGTGAGGAAGAGAATTAGATCAGTTGGACAAGACATCCTTCCTTTCTGTCTTTTAATGTGATGCCCTCAAGCTTTGAAACGTACCTTAGTGTGCACACGTTCTGTCTTGCATTCAATATGATATCCTTTTTCTGTGAACTCTACTCTACAAGGACTCCTAAGATCTGGCGTGGTCGAATATTCTCTGCTCTGCATTTTTCTTTCGAGTAAGTTTTTATGCCTTTCATAAATGCATGTACGACGACTATGTATGCAATATTTAACTTTAGCGATATCAAGTAACGTCGTCATCATCATCTATCGTAAAATTCATGTTGTCACATACAATTCTTTTTTCAGACTTAAGATGAGTGCTTTACAGTTCCGCTCTGGTATCTTGTACATCTCTCCTGCACTATGTTTGAAGTATCTAAATAACCTGTATCTGCATCCTTTCCTTTTGATTATTTCTTACCTCACTGTATATACATCATGTTGCAAAGGGAACTACGCAATTGAAAGCTAATTCAGGCAGTCAGTACCTCAAAGGCATCGGTCTAACCAACACCATGATGAACAGCTTCAAATTATCATTACTTGTGGTTGTCATTGCTCTTTTGTGCCTTTCTAAATCAGGTAATAAATTTAATGAGCATAATATTATATTCAATATGGTTGCTTCAAAAAATATGCTAAAACAGCATTTACAGCATGTATTAAGTTTTCAATAGGGGGATTATTACTTTTCGTCAAATTCGAATGACAAACCCGATAAGCAAATTGCAAAATTTTGCATCTAATTATTTCAGAGGCACAAAGGAGGAAGCGACCAAACCAGCAACAACTTCAAGGGGGAGCAGCTCCTTCTGGTGGTGACGAACGTCAAGGGCCTGTCTCTCGTGGTCCTGCTTCTTCTTCTTCTTCTGAAAATGCTCCAGAGTGCCCTGAGCCCCACGGTTTTTTTGCAGATGCAGATCAGTGTGACAAATATTGGGTTTGCGAAGATGGTGTAGCAAAATCAAAGCTTTGTGCCGATGGTCTTGTCTTCATTGAAGCTGGTTCTAACATTGAAAAATGCGAATTCCCCTTCGCAGTAGACTGTTCCAGTCGTCCCAAGCGTCGTAAGTGTTAACTACATATATTATGTATAGGGGATTTACAGTTTGGCCCAAAACTTTTGGGCTATTAATATATTATGCTAAATTGATTTTCATTTGCAATATCTACCAACCACAGAGCCTCCATCACCATCATTGAACTGTCCTAGAAAAAACGGCTACTTTGCTCACGAGGACCTCAAGATCTGTGATAAATTTTTCTTTTGTGTCGATGGTTCATTCAACGCCATCAACTGTCCAGCTGGATTAGTTTACAATGAAAGGACAGGAACTTGTACTTGGCCAGATCAAGCAAAGAAGGCTCATTGTAGCTCTGGAGGTAAAACAGATTTTTCATGATGGCTAATTTTTAATGTGCATTGCAAACTTTTTATTCTTCTTGAAAAGTCGTTCTTGTAATCTTTCACAACGATGTTAGTAAATGTATTGAGATATCGAGCACTATATAGGAAGTTCGCAATTACTGCTTTGCTTATTAACCAAATGACCCTACACGTTTAGAAGTAGTACATAAAATATAAATGCCAAGAACCATATAAGAAATTTTGTACTAATCTAAATATTTTTGTGTGATTTTCTAGAGATTTTTGAATTTGACTGTCCCAAATCTGATATTGAAGTAGGAGAAGCAATTCACCCAAGATTCGCTGACCCAAAAGATTGTAAGATTTAATATTATGTTATGTATTACTACCATCAGGCATATTACAGTCTATGCAGGTATGCTTTTTGCAATTGAAATCTATATACAACGTTTGTTTTAGGCCAATACTTCTACGTTTGTATTGATGGAAAAATTCCAAGAAAATCTGGTTGCCATACAGGAACAGTTTTCAATGAAAAGACTGGGCAGTGTGATAAGCCTAAGAATGTTCCCGAATGGTAAGATTCACAATCATGATAAAATTTATCTAATAATAAATTACATGCATGGTACGATGAGATTGCGTAAACAAATGCTTCGTTTCGTTATTACAGCAAAGACTGGTATAAAGGAGTCTTGGATTATGATGATGACGGTGAAATTCGTACTACTCCCCGTCCGCGTCCATCAGCCTCATCTGGAAGTTCAAGACGTAAAAATAAGAGACCTCAGCCACAAGAAGAATAACTTCACATTGAGATAGAATTTTTCAGTATTTGTTTCTAACATTAATTTAAGCAAATAAGCAAGACTTATTTCATATTTAAGGCATGGCTAGAATCGAATACCCACATATTTTTATACACTCACTCACTGGAAGAGTAAATAATTTGCAGTTGGTTTTTAAATGAATGGTTCAATAAATGAATGGACAGTCATACATCAAGCTCCTTGTTGTACTGAATTTTATCTTATTTTAATGCTTGTAATTAAGCCATGAAATAATGGTATTCTTAAGTGATCTTAATCCATACTGTGCATCCTTGAAAAGTTTCAGTCAATAGAACAACCAACATAAAACTTTGGAAAGTAAAACAGGTGCACGATAGTGTAAACAAACCCTAAGTTAATTCATGAGATTACATCTTTATACCTAAACTACTCTAATGGTCTTGTAGGTTTGTTATAATTAGACATACGTTTCACACGGAACTGGACAGTGATCTTGAACATCGATATATACTCAATATATGTATGCATAAAGGAACGTTATTATCATACTTATAGTGTTACAATGTTACTTCATATTTTTTCATGTTTCACAATACTGATTCTCATTGTAGTAAACATTATGTAGAATTCCCAGCCACCAGTTTCAATATTATGCCATAAAACCATACAAGCTTCCACATCCATTGAATTTTATTTTTTGCTGACAAAACAGAAAACCGAATTAGATGGCATTTCATGCGTTTGAATTCTGCTATATTTACTACAAGGCAAAATAATCGACTCGATGCTCTTTGAATTAATTAATGAATATTATTTCCCCATATTCAGTGCTCGGTCCAATTCTTTACAGCTTTGCTAAAATTACATCTCGTGTATAACATTAGATAAAAATAAGCTTCTTTGATTATCCTCCAGGAAAAACATATTTTTAGTACCTTTCCTTTTGATTTTAGCAAACTCTTTTATCGTCTGAACCATGATGTTATGATGTAACTACGATAAATTACATTAATAATTAATTTGATTTTCGTACTGTAAGCTGTATATTATGCTAACTTATCGTTAGTACAGCGTATGCCAATTTATATTAATTTTGCACCTTGAATAGGATCGTTTCAATTCATGCAGCTAGCTATGCAGCATTTTTCTTCTTCGTGGAGATGAGAAAAATTGCAACTTTTCATGCTAATCGTTACGAATGACGGTCATTTATTTATTTTCGCCGTCTGTTTCCTCACAGTTTCAACATGAAAGAATGACTGCGTTGTCTGTAATCTAGAACGAAATTATTATTTTATTGTATTTTAATCGGACTCCATAGAAAAGATAAAAACCTCGACATTGCGTGTTGAAATGAAATGTGTACATAACAAAATCTGCCCTGAAGCATCAATTACAATCTTTAAGTAAAAAAATATACCTGCCAATATAGTGTACTATTTAGTTAGGGGCATGTATGAAAACTACTAAACAACCCTTTGGGCAAGAAATTTTTTGATCGTAAAGCTACAAGCTTTTAATTTTTTACGTTTTCATCCTTCTTACATAAGCATGTGCTGAAGTTACAGCACATAAAACTATGTTGTTTCTACAACATCGTGTATCCAGCCATGCTTTCGTGTTTGGAATAGTCAGGACTAACCTGTTCAACAACTTTCTGTATCTTCACTCATCTTTCAGCATCTTACCGTAAAAACCGTGCAAACAAGCTGCAAATAATTACATGGACTGGGCGAAGCTGTGTTATGGATTGTAGCTTGCTACATCATTTGAGTAGAAAAGTACCCAGTATAGCTTTGAAACAGCACGTTGTCTACGTGTTGACATTTTAAAGAATTACTGCAAAAATACGGTTTTAGTACAAAATTGGTCAGTTTGTGTGCTTTCAGAATGCAGAAACTACCGTATATTTTGCTTGGCACGGGCTTCTTCTTTCTTGCAGTGTCCCTTGCATCATGGTACCTGGGACCTGTCATTTTTGGTCAGCCGCAGCAGGTTAGTAGAAAAAGTTATTACGAAATTACACTGAATACATAGTTTCAAACTAAATGTAACTTTCCATAAGCAGGGGGGAAATAATGCTGAGGGACAACCGACCTTCAACCCTAGTCAATTTAAGACTGAAAACTATCTCAAAGTTTATTTCTTTAATGTAACTAATCCAACTGAGGTAATAGCTGGACAGAAACCAGTTTTACAGGAAGTTGGGCCATACGTTTATCAGTAAGAAACATATACTTATAATAGTGATTGTAATTATCGATTTATCATGGTCAGACTCACAGCATATTTTAAACTGAATAGGGAGGATTCGTCCAGAGTAATGAGCTCCTTTGATGCAGAAATTGGAGCAGTGTCATACAGAGATGTTGAAGCATTCTACTTTCGTCCCGACTTGTCGGATGAATTGCGGGAGGACGATGTTGTGACAATTATAAATATGCCTTACGTCGGACTGGTACAAGAAGTATCGAAGCTGTCGTCATTATCACGTGTTTTGATAAAGGGCGTTATAACGAGGTTCAATGAAGGTCTGTTTCTGACGAAAACAGTAAATGAGCTTTTATTTGGAGGATTTAGACATGAGTTACTTGCGTCACTCTCATCCATCACTGGTGAAAAATACGTTCCAAACAATACGTTTGGAATATTCTATGGGGTAAATTGAAACGATGCAAAAATCACCATAATTCACACTGTGATGCGAATTATTTTGCATTTTTAATTCAAATTGTAGAGAAACAATTCCAATTATGGAGAGTTCTCAGTCTCAATGGGATTAAAAAACAAAGGTGACCTGGGAAAAATTGTCGCATGGAATAACACATCAGAGTTGGAGTGGTGGAAGGATAAAAAATGCAGAAAGCTGGAAGGATCTTATGATGGAAGTCTCTTCCCACCTGGAATCACTCAGCAAACAATCTTACGAATCTTTCATCCAGCATTGTGTCGAACTTTCAAGTATGGATTTAAAGAGGAAGTTGTAGTCAGAGGTATACCAGGCTATCGTTTTACACTTCTTCCTTCAGAATTGGCAGACCCAAGAATTAGAGCTGAAAATATGTGCTATTGTACCAATCCCGGAGAAAATAATGAAAACTGTCCAAAAGATGGGAGTTATCAATTGAATGCATGTTCCAAGGGTACTTGAATAACAGTTAAATTGCACTACAATTTGCACAATAAATTGTATAGCATTATTACTATTACTTTTAAAAAATTTGACAGGTGCTTCTGTGTCTCTCTCGTTGCCTCATTTTCTGTACGGATCTGAAGAATATCTAAATCAAGTAACAGGGTATCATCCAGATGAGTCTTTACATTTGTCACATGTTGACATTGAACCAGTAAGGATATAAGATTTAAATATAAATGAACTGTATGCTTTAAAAAAATTGGATAATCATGCTACGATACATAATTATGATGTTTACAGAATACAGGGTTGCTCTTAAAACTTTCACGTCGCGTTCAAGTCAATTTACATCTGCGTCCCCTCAGATTGTTCTCTGACTTTAGAAAAGTCTCCAACATGTTGTTTCCATCAATTTGGACGGAAAACGTACATTTATATTTTATTCACATTAAATAATCAAGGTTCCAAAGTTTAATTCGCTCATGTAATTAAAATTGTTATTTCCTTTTGTTTTAGACCAAAGAAATTCCTGCTCCAATGGCCGCAGGATTTATGCAAAAAATGTATTCCGCTTACATTCAGATAATGCTCCCCACGGTTGTCGCTGGCATTGCATTATTGATTGGACTCATTCTTGTCATTCTGGCGCTGATAATTCTTGTTATCAGAGTACGGAAAGAAAAGACAAAATATGCCACGTAAACTTTGTTATTGTACAGACGAGTTAGAATAACATTTAGTATTCATTGTAGTTTTACGTTGGAAATGTCTGTATATTTTTAATTTTTTAAAGTAAAAGTTGGTGGTCAAACAAACTTATTTCATTTCCACATGCTTCTCCTTCGTTACTCGTTTCTGCAACGGGCTGGGCTAATTACGAACATTTGCAAATGCATCTGCCATTGTGTAATTTTTAAGGATCCAAGATTTGTTGGGATTCTCTTTGATTGATTCGATGGGGCAATCTAATTCGATTTACTTATCAACTTCCAACATTATTACGAGTGCATTTTATGGTGTATATTCTTCGTTCATGTCATAATATTGTGTATTCCAGGATGTAAGAGGATTCTGTCAATACATAAAGCATTTATCATGATATTCTGAATGCACATATTATTTCAAGGTCAGTGGTATCAGAGAACGAATCCGACGACCTTTTTAATCATTTTGAAGCATACATCTTTGGTTTGACTGTCACTGATAACAGTGATAATTCAACATCAAGATAAACTATGGATGACTCTTTTTTAAATTTTCACGAATCTTGGCAGTTGTAATATATAAATGTTCAAAGCTGTCCCAGCGTGTTAACATAAACCAAAGCATTTGGTTAGGAAGAGCTTCATTGTTTTGCTAGCTTATATAAATTCTAATTTCATCCCTCAAAAAATGGCAATTTTTAAGCTTCTAGTAGCCATTCCGCTACTTGTGTCAATTGGAACGGTAAACGCAGCTGGTAATGACACAATAAATTACATCTAGCAGAAACGACGATGATTCATTATCTGATCTCACTGTAAAAATTCATCTCTTTAGGTCCAAAATTCGCACCATACTTTGATGTCACATTTCTTGACCCTGGACTTCCGACAATCTCGAGCAGATCTGGTCAAAACGATTTCACGCTAGCATTTGTACTCGGTGGAACGGAAGGATGTGTGGCAACATGGGCTTCCCAATTCGCATTGGACGATCCTACAATTCTCAATCCCATCAAGGAAGTCCAAAGTCGTGGGGGTGAAATGATATTGGCATTTGGAGGAGCTCTCGGTAACTACTTGGAACATCGATGCACATCAGCCGCTGACCTTGCAAATGCATACAAGCGAGCATTAGATATTGTTGGCTCAAATCATTTGGATATTGACGTGGAAGCACCAATCGATCTCAACATTGTCAATGGAGCATTGGCCCAGGTTCAACGGGAAAGACCACAAGTTACCGTCAGTTATACACTCATGGTACAAGGAGATGATTACGGAGTTACTCCCAGCCTTGGAGTAGATGTTCTTGTTAGTGCTAAAGCACTTGGAGTACGAGTTGATGTAGTAAATGCAATGACAATGGAGTTTCCAAGCAGCAAACCTTCCTGGGGTGATGCAGTTATTTCTGCCGCAAACGCAACACTTTATCAAATGAAAGAAATTTGGCCAGAAAAATCTGATCAGGAGCTCCGCAAAATGCTTGGCGTTACTCCTATGATTGGTAGAAATTTCAACGGAAAGAAATTTGAAACCTCACACGGACGCCAGCTCGTCGACTGGGCTAATGAAAATGGAATAGGTTTTCTTTCCTTTTGGTCTTCTGGTAGAGATAATGGTGGTTGTAATGATATTATTTCTCCAACTTGTAGCGGAGTTGAGCAGGGCGAGTTTGAGTTTATAAGAATTTTCCAAAACTTTAGAGGTTGAAAAACAATTTAATCTTTTATTTTGCTTAATAAACAAGTGATTTTAATCAAGTGCGAACAAACACCATCTGCTTTATTATGATTATGATGATTATATTATTTGTCGATGAGAGCAAAAAAAATTATTATCTTGATCTTGCTTATAATTTTCTATAGTACTTTCGAGTTTTTTTTATAACTCGAACCAAATTGGTAATTACAACTTCTCCTCACTTTGTAAAGCCAAAGCTAAAGAGTTTTTGTGCTTAAACGTTTCCATCGTCCTTCATCCAAGCATAAGGTTAAATCTTCCAAAGGAAGGAAGAGAAATGTTAGAGTGAAAAACTAGATTTGTCATGGTCTGCTCTCTCAGGGTGCGTCTTTACATGTTATGTCTTATTTGTAGTCATTCCATGCATGTTTGACACAAGGTGACCCAGTTAATTACGAAGTATCAACTTGAGTCCCATTGCTTCACCATCCTCTTTCAACCAAAGTGCAATCCGACATGTAGGAATGTATTATGTATCATCATAAAAGTTATAAACATGTCAATGCCTAGTGTTTCCAATAAACTCTATTGCATTCTTCCATAATGTTTTGTCTACAAAAATGGCAATTACTATAATTAACGGAAATGATCCTATAAGCACGGTCGTAGTACCGTAGGCTAAAGAAAAGCAATAAAAATAGTAGATCAATTGAAAAGATTGTCAAGTCTAATGGAAAACTGCACGCACCTTCATGAATAAATAAAATCATTTAGCCTCAGGTGCTCTCTCACTCTCGCAGGTGCTTATGATGATATGACAGCACAGTACCTACTCCCTATACTTTCAGCTCTGAATGTCAACAAGTGAAGAAGAGGACTGGCTGGGCGGTGTTGGCGTTAATGTCGTTATTTGACTGACCCAATGAAGCATTTGACTTGACTGTCGTTCCTGCTACACGGCAAGACAAAATATTGATGATCTTCATTTCAATATGGTAACTCTCTTTTAGTTGCTTGCACATCTAATCAAATCATGACTACATTTGGCACAGATTGACAACTATATACTTATCATTCCAGCCTTGTTATTAGCCATTTGCCGTGCTTGTTTGGGCAGCCAAAACAAAATCGACTATAAATAAAAAAGTGCTACAAATACATAGTTAATGAATGAATCAGAATGCAAATGAATTCAAAGTCATCAATACAGAGATGGACGGCTTTTATTGGTTTCTTATCTCCCAACTTTCTATGTCTAATTGAGAAGATTTACGAACTTGTCAACATGTCACTGCCACTAATCAATCTCATGTTTTGCCATGTGCTACAAGTTTGTCCGTTTGCTCCTACAACATATGCCACGATTATATTTAGTCATGTAAGTAGATGACACGTAGCAGAGCAATAATTTGTTGTTGGAGTAAAATAATTATTGCATTTGACATTTAAGGAGCCTAAGACGGATGATATTATGAAGAGTCTTATCTCTCTCTCGCAATGTCAAAAAAAACACTTCAAAACTTGCGGCTTCAGCGAATGCAAGCACAAACAAAGCTGGCAAAAAAACCTGAAATAAGTACTTTGTAGTACTGTCAATTTAAGCATTAATTGTCAACTTGGTATATTAATCATTAGCATTAGGAAACTCACGTACGTTGGAAGCAGATATTATGCAAATTATGTAATAAAATTAGTAACATTGAGCAGACTAAATTGGACAGAGACATATGACATGATGAGTATAGAATTGCAAAGATATGCAAATGTTCGTAGGTGGGGCTCATCAAGGAGCCATGTAAAGGTAGAGTGTAATCTGCTTTCACGAGATAAGCAGATCAGAAATGTGTCTAGTCCACAAACAAACTCCCCCCGATAAGCCAATTCTGATTAGTTACATATTTGTGTGTTCTATTGTTAGAACCTAGAATTTGTCGTGATCACACAACAGCCAGGTACTTTTGATCGGGTCATAAAAGGATCCCCATAAATAAAACGACGCAGACACTCTAGTAGACAGTGACTCCAATTTATACGTCAGCCCTGTCTATTTATATGAATCTAAATTCAATGCAAATATTTAGTGACCATATATGAGACATTTATTGCGTCAGCGGAAAAGTGTTCCAAAAGCACGAGTACTTACAACAACCGAAATGATATATTTGCTTAAGTTCGCAAACTGTAGCACTCCTAATTAAATCGATTTATTTACATGGCTATTTAAATAGATTACTATCATAACATGTCATTTCTAGGTTAAGTGCAAATTTCCAATTTCCATTTGAATGAACACCCTCCGTTGCTGCTGCTCCACTATCATCTTATTGCATCAGTACTATGGCACCTTGAGAGATGCTAAAATAGCACATTGCAGAAAAGGACTGACCTGAGCCAGTGAGATGAGGCATTACACAGTATGACAAATGGGATTGTTTTCACAGTAAGAATTTATGAATTTCAGAGTGTAGTAGCACAACATCAAACTGCTGTGTTATGATTCAAGTGTTTCTTACATGGCATAATTAGCTCATTCATAAGTACATAATTTGATTCGATACTCTTGACAGTAAGGGCAAGGCTATTATAATGATGTAATGGTTTGATGTGATTAGTAATGGAGCCATTTTCAGTTGCAATTACTATGTTTGCGCGAGAAAATTTCATTGGTAGCGACAATGACTTCGGGCTTTTTCAAAATGTTTATTATGTCTCAACTTATAAAAAGTTGGGGGATAATTACACCTGCGAAATAATGTCCACTAGTAGTTTCGCCTTCGCTTGTTGTTGTCGTTCCTTCCTATGAGGATGTGTTTATTTTGCACCCCATTACTCACTGACTGATTAACTAAAACTTTGGGCCACACCACAATGCAGCTTGTCTTAAAAAAATTCTCAATAAGGCAAACATTTGTCTTGAGCTATGTACAGACTTTCAATTATATCATCCACGTCGTCTACCACCAATCTTGTACGCAACATAACCCTCACACACAATTCAACTCCCATTTATCAAGAATATGTGACTGCTGAATGAAATGTAACGTATCAGAGGGGTAATACTAAATGGTCAAGTTCGTAGGTGAGGTCCTTCATAAAAAATATCATCAAACGTGTTATAGATTTATTCTTTCATACTACACGCAAGCACTACTACTCATCATATCATCATCATCGTCGCCCTGAAGTACCTTAAATGTTCACTCTCATTAGAGACTATGATGATGCTCTATTAGCAAACCAGAAGAGTCATCTTGAGGGTTTATAATCTTATTTCTATGCATTTTAATCAAAACGAATAGACTTTTCATCCACCTATAGAACGATGCCTTTTTTGTGGTAGGTATAATAGGAACATTATCATGGAGTCGATTTTTGCTTGGGAGTGCCATGAGCCACAACATTAGTACAAATCATATAAAAAGAAGAATCTCATTCAGTATTTTCATCAGTTCACATTGACATCTCCAATCATCACCAGTTAACAAACTCAGCCCCCCAAAAAACCATCAAAATGATGAAGGTAATTTAAATTCAATTATCCGCTTTTCAAAACATGATTTGACAAAGAAATTTAACCACCGGTGATTTATTTCTATAATTAGATCGCCGCTATTCTCGCATTCGCTGGATGCGCTGCTGCTGGAGTTATTGCCCCACAATACGCACAAGTGCAATATGCCCAACCCGCTGTCTACGCTCAACAAACTCTTGTTAAGAGTGTTGCCCAGCCCATTGCATATGCCCAACCCCTTCTCAAGACCGTTGCCCCAGTCGTGAAGCAAGTTGCTGTTGCTCCAGAGCCATTTGACCCCCACCCACAATACAACTACGGATACTCTGTCTCTGATGCCCTCACCGGAGACTCCAAGTCTGCCCACGAGAGCCGCGACGGAGATGTTGTCCAAGGACAGTACTCCCTTGTTGAGCCAGACGGTTCCATCAGAACTGTCACCTACACCGCTGATGCCATCAACGGATTCAACGCCGTCGTTGACCGTCAAGCTCCAGCTGTTGCCGTCCAAAAGGTTGTCAAGACCGTTCAACCAGTTCAGTATGCCCAACCCCTTGTCAAGACCCTTGCCCAACCCCTCGCTTATGCATCCCCAGTTGTCAAGACCATCGCTTCCCCAGTAGCTTATGCTAGCTATGGAGCCCCAGCTTACGCCAAGGCCATCGCTCCAGCTTACTTGGGTTAGATAAACCAAAATTGTGTTCTTAAATTTGGACCAATCTAAATTTTGTATTTATTACGATTTGGAAAGTTTCTCAAAATTACTTTAATTCGGCAGTAACTTTTGTTCTCTTTACTATTCCTTCTTTGTTTCTTGTTTCCTGACGCTCAAAACTTTACTTATTACTTTGTATTTATTACAATGTTGTGCTATCTGTTGCTCATAATCAACAGTTTAGCAGCTATTTATTGCAAGAACTGAACCGAAAAAATAAAAAAATCGTCATTGACTTTGCAACTTTTTAAATATTCAAGTTTAAACTACAGATTCATTTTTCTATCTACTCATCATCATAAACTCATCAAAATAATATTCATAATTGCATATTGTTATATCTGAGAATTCCTAAATGTATAATATTTTATTAGCAATGAAATGTTAAACTTTACAGAAATGATTATTCTAAATTTGAAAGTTTTATCATTTATGCATTTTTAGGAAAGATTAAACCAAAGCATGACTTATATCTTGTTATAAAAATGCATTCATATGCAGACTTATGATGATGTTGTAGTAAATCGAATACCCTGAAAAAGTTTGATCAATATTTTTATCCATATAGCTCTCTCTATATCCAAACAATCAATTCTCCCTGTGTGGATAACATGGATCTAAACACAGATTCTCTAATAATCTTATGTCCTCGTATGCATTATGCTATTAATTATATCACCTATGCTAGTGATAATACCTTCTGTAGCGTTTACTTTTTACAATATTTTGTTTCACAATGTCTTCTGCTGATTTAAATGATTCCGTGTTGCAAAAAGATGCATTTTCTAGCGAAGAAGAAGAGGAACTCAAATTTAGTGAGAGTGAAGATGACGCAAAGAGACTTTTTCGTAAAGACTCATCATATTTCAAACGACAAGATTCCAAAAATCCTTTGCAAATGGTACGGAAATCCTCTGTTGTTCCTGTAAAACGTGCAACACTTGGTACGGTTTCCTATCAACTTTCTCCTCCTTCTTCCGATGAAGAATCATCATCTGAGTCTGAGAAAGAGGATATACCAGAACGTAAAACATCATCCCCGGACTTACCACCAGAGTATTGGCAAGTTCAGAAGCTCCTAAAGTTCATCAAGGTCTATAATATGTTTTGCACATTGTATTTTATGTCCCGACCTGTACTTGTGCTCAAGCTGTGCCAAGATCATTAAATGTCTGCTTTTAATTAACAGGCAGGAAATCCAACAGCAACAATAATAGCACTTTCATCTCTTCGTGACAGCGATCTTACGGATGACGTGATACAACGTGGAATTAAGGAATCGGGAGGAATAGAAGTTTTGCTAAATATTTTGGAAACGGACGAGTCAACAAGTAAAAGGGCATCGCTGCTTGCTCTGAGAGACATAACCTGTAATAAAAAACTTTGTCGACTGGTTTTCAATATGAGGGTACATAAGAATTGACTTAGAATGCACAGTTAATGCTGATTTTCATTCTATATGTAAAGTTTGATTTCATACACAGGGCCTCGAAACTTTAATCCCATGCCTAGATGAACCCTCAAAAGAAATCAAGCTACTGGCTGCAGAGATAATTTCTAAAATCTGCAACATAAGGAAAGCACGAAGAGCAATGAGAAAAGGCGAAGGCATTAATCGACTAGTAATCATATTTGATATAGCTATTTCCAGCTAAGACGGAGGAAACAATTTCTCAAAAATTATATAAGGCACGCTGAACTGTTTTCATAGGTAGATATGTTGGATACATCAGAGAGTGACTGGGACGTGGCCAGATGTGGAGCAATGGCATTATGGTCGTTGGCTAAATCTACAAAGAACAAGGAGGTTTATTTTCAGAAATTTTTCAATGATTCAACTTTAAATGAAAAATGCAAATGAGTATGGAGTGTTGGGGTTTTAGGCTATAAGAAAAGCAGGGGCGATACCACTCTTGGCCAAGTTGGTTGTGGCAGTGGATGTTAGCCTTGTAGTTCCTGTAGTTGGAATTTTACAGGAATGTGCTTCAGATCCAACCTTTCGAACAGCAATACGAACTGAAGGACTGTTAAGTCACTTTGTTAATAGTCTATCCAGCGATTGTGCAGAGCTAGTGCAATTTTCTGCAAAAGCGATATTTATGGTAAATTGTTTATTTTGCACAGGAATATGATAATGTATACGAAAATGAGCTTTTTTAATGGCAATTGTTGACAGTGCGCCAAAGACGAGGAGGCAAGGGAGATTGTTTTCAATTTGGGTGCCACAGAGCCACTAATATGTATAATACAGAGTCCTGGACTTCGGGAAAATAAGGCAGATTTTCTCATTTTAAAACATTAGATGATTTCACACGACCGTTTTATTCCAATTTCTTGTTTGTTGCAGCCTCTCCTTGCAGCTGCTACTGGAGCTATCTGGAAATGTAGTTCAGTTATATTCCAAAATGCTAAACCAGAGGAAGTGATTTTGGATGACAGTGGCATGGAATCCATGAGAGAAACTCCTACTCAAGGACTTGTTGGGCTACTAGTTTCGTTATTGGAGCATCAACCAGAAGAAATTTTAATTAATACGTCTGGATCTCTTTACAATGCATTACGAACGGATTTACACTCATATGCTTCAATTGTTAAAAAAGCTGATACAACACCTAAACTTATTGCTCTCTTAAAACGTGATAATGAGGTAAGATTATGAAGGGTTTATAGTATATGCAAAAATAAAACAAACAAATTCAAGCAGTGAAGGTAACGTATATTTAACATAGGAACTGCTCGTTAACACTACACGAGTTGTGGGTGAGCTGGCTAGGGACGAAGAAGCGAGAACAGATATGGAAAGACTGGATGGATTTCGTCTTGTTTGGTCTTTATTAAAACATTCATCAGTTAGAGTTCAAGCTAGTGCTGCCAAAGCTATTTTTCCATACGTCGAGAGCTCCAAGGTAGAATATGATGTTTCGTACTCAATATTGGACTTGCTGGAACTTTATCAAAATAGTGAAACACGAATTGAACCAAATTAATTTAATTATTAATCTCAGACCTCAGCAGAGATGGTGAGGAACTATGTGGGTGGTCTAGAAGCGCTTGTCCATTTGCTGGGCTCTTCAGATGTGGAAGTAAGGTCTGCTGTTGCATACGCAATAGGTTGTATTGCCAGGAACCCAGATAATTTAGCCATAATGTCGGATCATGCTGTGGTCCAATATTTAGCGCGATTGGCACCAACAGTAAGCCAAAATCTTAAAATTTCGTCAACCGACAATCCTGAAAACATGCCCAATGTTAAAAGTTGTTTTAATTTCTACTGCATTCCACATATATAGCCAACTGCGAAGGATGATGAACTTCGGGAATGTTTGGCCATAGCCATTGCACAATGTTGTCCGTGGAAGGACAATTGCAGCGAGTTTGGTTTATTAAAAGCAGTAGCCCCTGTATGTGGGTACTTGACTTCTCCAAGTCCAAAAGTGCACCGTGCAGCTGCAAAGGCTCTGCACGCGTTATCTGCAGACTCAAGGAATTGTGTTACCATACATCAATGTGGAGTGGTTCCAGCTTTGATTTCTATGAGTGGCTCCCTTGATGAAGAACTTCGCTTTGCAGTTGCTGGAATTATGTCTAACATTAGAAAACTGGCACTCTCTGCGGAAAAAATCCGGCTTCTTTAAACTATGCATTACTACAATATAGTTGAATGTAGTGCTTCTACACTTCACTTCTGGCATTTCAATCATATCATTGAGAGCTTTAATCTAGTGTTCTGAGCTTTGACAATTACACAATCAGTTCTGTAGTCGTAACGTAAATATACGTTTAGCGAATAAATATATGAAATCGAGGTAATCTGTTGCTGATTGCTGGTCATAAATCCAATCATTTTATAACATTCGAAATTCGAATACAATGTGATTTTGTTGCTTGTGTTAAAATAGTTGCATCTGTTTTAAGAAAAATTGTAAAATGATTAGTTTAACTTTGCTTAAATAACATTGAGTCACCAGTATGAAAATATTTTACCGCATCATCGTTTTCTTTATCTTTTATTACAAACAATTCACAATTATACGTATTGTGCGATTGTGCATCAGAACAATGATATTAATAGTAATTTATCTTATAGTTACTTTTTTCATTGCTTTTTATAATTGTTTTTTGTTTTATCTTCCATCATACATCATACCTAGAATACAAGCTTCTCTTTGTACATTTATCAAATCCTCACCTTTGTCGTAGGATTCCGTGCAGTAGTGCTTAAGGACATGTTCAACTGCAGTCCACCGAGACATAACCGACGAGAACCGAGCCAAGAACCATCGACCTTGTTCCAAGATTCCTACTTTTCTTCTGCATATTATAGATTTTCAGCAGCTGGAACTCTCTTCACTTTTATCTATGAAAAATCACCGCAGTGGAAATATAGTCGCTAATTTTAGCAGTGGTCAAACTAAAAAATAATAATCACAGCAATGTCAACCACATCTAGTTCACCGGGGGATCCTCCGCCAGAAGAATTTGAGTTATCATTTAAACTACCTCAATTCCTCAGTCCAGAGCAAGCTCATTTTTCCAGAAACGCCATTTCAGTGTCAACTGAAGGAACGAATAGCAGCAGCAGAAATGCATCACCGTCTCATGTAAATGCAATTTCGAATTGGAGGGAACCCTGTCCACTTCCAACTGATAAGCTCGGCTACATTTTGGATAACCAAGTTTGGCATGACGTGAAATTTCTTATTGGTGAACCTCCCAACGCTGAAATCATGACAGCTCATAAATTGATATTGGCTATGAGTTCGACCGTCTTTGAAGCCATGTTGTTTGGACCGCTGTCTAACGCACAAGAGGAAGTAATTAATATCCCTGATGTTGACCCAACAGCATTTAGTCAAATGCTAAAAGTTCGTAATTTCAAACGCTAATTCTTACTTTGTACCAATTTTATTTTATTACACTTTTATAAATTAATGATAAACAATAATTGCAGTTCATTTACACTGGAAACTTTGACGCATCTATTCAAAATGCTGTGGATCTGATGTACGCTGCCAAAAAATATGATGTTCAGCCACTGACAATCAAATGTTCGGAACTATTGCGAAGTGACTTGACAGCAATAAATGCCGTTACTATTCTCCAAGCAGCTCAGCTACTTGATGAGAAGGAGCTCGAGAGGAAAGCAGAGTCATTTCTAATCAGGTAGACTAGACCTGGGGTACATTGAGAATTATGAATAAAGCATTTCGGTTAACAATTATTAAAGTACCCAACAAATTTTACAGCAATTTTGGAAAGGTGATTGACGATGAAGACTTTCTCACAATGACCTATGCAAACCTTTGCTTTTTTCTGGGGAAAGATGAGTTGGATGTTGGAGAACTAGATCTCTTTTTTGCTGCACTACGGTGATATTTTTTTTACAACAAACTTTTTTTGAACTTTCATCAATCAGTATTTTACTCGTCTCGATTACATTATAGTTGGGCAGAAACAGAATGCACTCGGCAAGGCGTTGTGGAAGCGACACCCGACTCCCAGCGAGTAGTTTTACGTGATGCAATCTTTTTACTGAGATTCCCGTTAATTTCAGCTGAAGATTTTTCTCTAGCAGTCGTCCCTCAAAAGATTTTGACTTCTGATGAAGCTTTAAGCATACTACAATATCTCACCGTTTCACATGATAAAAAGTAACATTACCTTTCGTTTCATATATTTTAGAGCTATGCCAAATTGTCTGCTCTCATGTAGAGTCTTTAGTGGGTAAAGTTGAATGTAGAATTTAGATTAGCATTAGGTAAAATATGTTGCTTCCTAGATCTCAGCTTTCAACGTTACCATTCAATAGCCGTGCACGCAACACAAACAACGTGTACACGGCCCATTTTGCAGTGCGCCTCACAGATCTGGTGTATCCTTACGTTTCCCATATTTCATATTTTGATTCGTAAGTACATAACATTTACTTCATAGTACAATATTAGCCTACTTAGAAAACCTTACAATTTTGACGCAGCGAATGATGACGTTTAAATTCTTGTTTTAAAGGTTTGAAGTAGATCAGTCAATTTCAATCGTCAGCTTTGGCTTCCCCGCACCTGATATTGATGACGCTGCGTATGATGTTGCTCTGCAAGTTCAGGTGCAAGGTTCCAGTATAATTATTGCTCAAACTAATCAATCATTAGCTGTCAAGCGAAGGTCTACCATCTGCGTAAAATTCGAAAAGCCGGTCAGGATTGAGCCAAACGTTATATACAAAGTGGTCTACAAGCTAAAGGTATTTATTTGAGTGCCATAATACTTTTCATCCATGCAAACTAAGAAATTTATACATATGTGCGTGTGATTTAATTTTATGAACAGGGACCAGATACATTTTATGCTGATCAACGGATCGAAAACTACCCCGTGAAAAGTAAGAATTCCAAATCAAAAACTGTGAATTTTAGATACATTGCCTACTCTTGTAGGCTCGTAGAAATTGCCTTTTTATTTTAAAATTATTCCACACAATCCACGTTACGAATACATTAAATGAAGTGCACAGTTTGATAGAAAGTATGTGTAAATGATGAATTTTTATGGAATGACGCACCTGAAGAATCAATTAATGCAAAAATAAATAAAATACCAAATTAAATTAAAGCAATTTGCTCAATTTGTTCCAATTCATTTGCAATGTTGTGTTAGTAGACTTTTTATTACATATAATTACGAAAACCAAACAAAAATTCAACTACAAAAATATCATCAGTGTAAAATAATATCACTCAGAGATTTCAGTTCCTCAGTTATGATTTTCCGTGTCTTTCACATACCATTTATTTTAATTATTTACAGCACTGGAAATGGGTTTCAGACCTGATTAACTAATGTCTTACGCTACGTTGTTGCAAATCGCAGAAAACTGGAAAGCAATCATTGCATAACACACATTAAGTTGAATGAAGAGAGCTAATGACTCATTTTTCTACTTTAATGGTCTTAAAGTGTTTTGGCAAATGTTTTGAAATTAGCTTGTCGATTTTTCCTGCATCTGGTTCATACACAAAGGGGCGTCGAGGGAAAATCCTGTCGTTAATCCACGGATTCGTCCAACCTTCAGTTGTTTTAATGCAGTCATCTGCAAAATTTTCCAAGCTATGTTTTCCCTGCATCTCCAAACAACCCGACAGAAATGTGTCAACATAGGATTGCACTATTGGAAACTCTGACGTGGGAAAAGCTGTGTACTGTGGTTTCGTCACATAAATCCAAAATTGACCAGAAGGCAAGTTTGCTGGAGTTTGACTTGATGAAACCAACAATGAAATCTTGTCTCTATCAACTTCCTCTCTGCAGTAGAATAGCTCTCGCTCATCGTAGGCTTCCAGGGCATTACTGTTTGGTATTTTAAATACAACTCCATTCAGCGTCCCATTCTGTTTTGGAACGATTCCCAAATACGTTGTGCTCAAACTTGCAGACACTCCTTTACAATTCCAGACACGAGAGTAGCCATTGATAAGAACAGGCATGTTTTCACCCGTGTTTTTATATGTCCGGTTTTTAGAGAAGGTTTTAATGAGTGATCCATAGCCAACAATGTACTGGTCCTTTTGAGAATCACCTTTTGGATTACACTCTAGCTCGTTTTCATTGATGGTTCTCTGAAATTGATAAAGTTTTAATTTTTTTGTCTGGCCTGGATGGATGGATGGTTTTATAACTAACAATGACATTTGAACTTACCTGAATACTTAGTTTTGGAAATGTAAGTATGAGAATCAGTAGAAAATAAATACAAAAACTGTGATTAAAAACCGAAATCATCGTAACTAAGAAGGGTATAGGTTTCTTTTCTGCTTCAGTTTTTAAAATGTTACAGTAATATCGTAAGGATCGCAAACAAACTGACTAACCTTCGTCTGAAACCTGCGGATTTATACTCAGCACTCAACATTGAGCTAAACGGTCGAGTGCATTGGGGGTAGAAAGTGGAATATAAAAAATTACTGCATTGTATCTATGAGAATTTTATTAAAACCACTTTTTCCTCTCAAACCTCACAAATATGCCATTGTCATTCCACATTCCCATAGATTCTGCGTGTTTTCTTTCTTGAAGATCTCTCCGGTTCCGTCATTTGAAAATAATTTATTTAATGCATGCTAAACACTAACAATGGCACAAGCTCAACTATATCATCAAGTGAAAACCGAAGTAATTTGTCTCTCGACAAGGCTAATAAATACGTCTTTTGCAGTCTGTGGTGAATTCAAACGAAACATTTATGTAACGAAATGACTACCCGATTAGATGTACAACGATGGAAGTAACAGCTTAGTAGCCTTAGCTGACCATCTGCATTTACATAAAAATAATAAAAAGTACCTACGAGTATGCTCTTTCTACGAAAAAATTCCTGTATGCAGGCAATGTTGTCACCAAAGTACAATGAATGAAAAAAAAAAATCAAGACTTGTTTAGCGATTTTTATCCTTTTTTCAAACACGTAAAACATTTTTCCAGGTCGTGTAGACCACATTCCTATATGCACGAGTGTACAAAAGTACGTAAAATATGTATTTTTGAAGATATAGCTTGTAGGAAACTACACAGTTTACATGCACATTATATACAAAAAATCGAATGGATATATTTATGACATTTTATGTCAATATCCCTTTGTTGAATTTAGATGGTTCAAGCTTCCATAGTTCTTCTTCATAATCAATAATTCAGAAACTCAAACGAAAGCTTACAAAACAAATTTTACCGATACTGCCTGTACAGTTTTGTATTCATTTATTTCTATTTTTCTTTCGCACAAGAGACATTCAAATAAATGATACACAACTCAACGTCAAGCCAATAATCGTGTAATATTATACAGTTCCTACTGCTAATATCAAATTTTATCATTTGCGATTCAAGGATAGTCAGTGAGATTGACTAGATACCATACATTATGTTCGTGAAATTAACCATGGGTTCCAAAATCCAATTACCCATAGACTGCGAATATCTTCCTGAAAAGGATTCGTCAACATCAGTTTCTCGAGAAACTATTCAATTTTAATGATTAGTAGTAGTCTACTTATTTCTTATTTACAATGTCATTCATCGAGTCATACAAAATGTATCCTATTTGACACCTTTAATCTACAACTTATGTGGCACACTTTTGAATTCTGCATGTAAATACGCATTGTGATTTTGTGTTTGCATTTTCAAATACCATGTCCGTGTACATTAATATGTTTGTTATCGTAGCATTAAATACACTCTGAAAAATACTGTTACAAAACAAAATATTTGACATAGTCTAGATAGATCCAGTAATGCATGCCGCAGTTAATCCAGAAATGGCTATTATTGAAGGCATAATACTGACAGGAGATCCAGATGAGCCCGTGCTTCGAGTATAATATATTCTCTCTACGTACGTCCTTGTTTTATAGTCTGGTAAATATTTTGATACGAGCCTGTCGATTCCACCTGCTTCAGATTGGTATGCAAACGGCCTTCGCGGATGAATTCTATCGTTTACCCAAGGAAAATTCCAGCCTTTAGTGTGGGTGACGCAGTCATCTGCATAATCTTGTAATCCGTACTTCCGTTCCATCTATTAATGAGAATAAATCATGACTGTTCAGATGTACTTTTCGCATATTGTCTTGTCATTTATAAATGTAAGACTCTTATCTCATTACCTGTAAGCATCCTCCGATGAAAATGTCCACATACGACTGAACGATTGGATACTGTTCATTTGGATACTCACTAAACCGGGGTATTGTGACATAAATCCAAAAGTCAGAGTTCTTTAGCTCATCATCTGAAGGGAATGCACCGTTGTCTGATATTTTCCCCTTCAAAATTTTAATATCCTCCCATGGAACTTTGACACGGCAGTAGTAGCGCTCACGCTCATCATATTTTTGTACTGCCGCAGCGCTAGGAACTGAGAAAATCACACCGTTTAGAAAGCTATCCGCAAGTTTTTCAACACCAAGATAGGTTGTACTCAACGAAAAATTTGAGTAGCCCCTCGCTGTCCACGTTCTTCTGAAGCCCGTAACGTTTACTGGAATATTTAATCCCGTGTCGGGATATGTTTTGTTCTTGGAAACTGGATTAATCAATGACCCATATCCAACAATATAATTGCTTCGATTATCATTTGTTTGTGGATGACACACTGAGTGTGCGTAACTCTATGAAATTAAAATCCATATGGCACATATTAATTATGTAATTCAAACAAAACATATGCTTCCAGTGCAGTAATAATTACCTGTAAAGGCCCTCCTATTATACATAGGGATATCAATAATATTATGTACATCTTTGAAATACAGAGTGTCTCATCCGTTTAAAACAGGTAGAACATAAACTAGCAAGCCAACTGTATGAGGAAACGCCAACACTGAACACTCTTGTCCTTGTTTGATTCCACGCAAACGCCACACCACGCTAGTACACTACTAAAAATGCTGAAATTCTCAGTAGGAAATGAAAGTACTTCTAAATACCGCAGAGTAGGAAAACTTGAAAGGAGTATTATGTTATGTGGATCTCCAAGCGCGTTAAGTAAACACAAGAACAAAAATTTGACTCCTGATATTCCCCATCGGACACCGGCAGTGTGGTTATAACTAGAAAGGGAATGACGGAAAGAGCGACCAATTCACTTTACCATAAAACGCCCTCGACGGTCTCCTTTAAGTAGCTAATTGAAAACTATCAAGCCTGTTACTGAAAGAATCATGCTCACTTGCCTCCATCTCCCACGTCTGCCACGTGAGTGGTATCATCCGTACTCGACAGTCGCTGTGACGACCATTTTTAAATCAATTTTTTATATGATGCCTTGAAAGTCCTCATAAAACTAAGAGGGACATATTTTTTCTTTAGTCAAAAAGTTTCAAATAACGGAGCTAGCGCCCTCTAAAGTTTAGACCGTGGAACGCGATTAACTCCTTTATTTATTGTCCGATTGACCTAAAATTTGGAATGGGACTCTTTAAACAAATCGTGGGATAGTGTTTTTGGATTTTGAAAAATTCGAATTGTGGCGGGAGAAATTAAAGTTTCAAAAAATATTTTTTTAATAATTTAAAAACAAATACAGGATCGTTGTATAGACTACCTAAGTATAGTTAAGGCATAATTTAAAAAATTATTTCGAGTTTTTTCAAAATTCAAAGATGGCGCCACTCATTTTTCAAAATTTGTCATGTTTTTTTATCATAGGTAGTTAGAAAGGCATACAAGGAGTACACCAAAACAAATTTCATCCAAATTAGTCAAGTAGTTTACGAGATATTCGACTCCAAACTTTTTGGGTTTTAACTTATGTTTTTAGTGCAAACTTGTTACAATGGACTCCCATAACTCATTTATGAAGTCAGAAGTTAAAAAAATTACTAGTATTGCATAAATATAAGTTTTTCATAAAAAACACAAAGGCGCCAAATTCAAAATTTGAAAAAAACACGTAGTCCCAAATCACTCAAGGAATCCAAATATGCAACTCCGTCCCGCTACGACTCTTAGTTTTGAGTAAATCGCGTCCTCCGAATTGGCCCTGGAGCCGCATAGGTGCCACCTCAGAATGGCTTCAAAATCAAAATTTCTTGAAAACACGTATTTCTAAATCACTCAAGGATTCCAAATATGCAACTCTTCTCTCGATCCGACTCTTAGTTTTTGGAGTAAATCGCGTCCCTCCAAAATTGGCCTCTGGAGTCACATAGGAAACACCTCAGAATGGCTTCAAATTCAAAATTTCTTGAAAACACGTATTTCTAAATCACTCAAGGATTCCAAATATGCAACTCTTTCTCTCGATCCGACTTAGTTTTTGAGTAAATCGCGTCCCTCAAAATTGGCCTCTGGAGTCACATAGGAAAGACCTCAGAATGGCTTCAAATTCAAAGTTTCTTGAAAACACGTATTTCTAAATCACTCAAGGATCAAATATGTCACTTTTTGCGACTCTTAGTTTTGGAGTAAATTGCGTCCCTCCATATAGATTCAAATGGGGATACACATGAAGGTCTCACCCGTAACGACTTTTTTTTTTATAAAACGTAAGCTCTAGGTAAAGTATACTAAGCATATATGCAAATTTGCAAGTTTTACCGACTAAATATTGTGTGTTTAACTACAATCCTAGACTCTGGTTTTTGTAAGAACCCGAATCTAGGAATGCGATTTACTCAAAAACTAGAGTCGGATCGAGAGAAGAGTTGCATATTTGGAATCCTTGAGGGATTTAGAAATACGTGTTTTCAAGAAATTTTGAATTTGAAGCCATTCTGAGGTGGTTCTAATGTGACTCCAGAGGCCAATTTTGGAGGGACGCGATTTACTCAAAAACTGAGAGTCGGATCGAGAGAAGAGTTGCATATTTGGAATCCTTGAGGGATTTAGAAATACGTGTTTTCAAGAAATTTTGAATTTGAAGCCATTCTGAGGTGGTTCTATGTGACTCCAGAGGCCATTTTTGGAGGGACGCGATTTACTCAAAACTAAGAGTCTGATCGAGAGAAGAGTTGCATATTTGGTATCCTTGAGTGATTTAGATATACGTGCTTTCAAGAAATTTTGAATTTGAAGCCATTATGAGGTGGCTCCTATGTGACTCCATGGGCCAATTTGGAGGGACGCGATTTACTCCAAAACTAAGAGTCGCATGGGAAAAGTGACATATTTGGAGTCCTTGAGTGATTTGGAAATGCTTGTTTTCAAGAACTTTTGAATTTGAAATTCTGAGTGTTCCTATGTGACCCAGAGGCCAATTTTGGAGGGACGCGGAGTCGGATCGTGAGAAGAGTTGCATATTTGGTTCCTTGAGTGATTTAGAAATACGTGTTTTCAAGAAATTTTGATTTTGGGGCCGTTCTGTGGTGGCACCTATGCGGCTCCATGGCCAATTGGAGGGACGCGATTACTCAAAAACTAAGAGTCGTAGCGGGACGGGAGTTGCATATTTGGAATTCCTTGAGTGATTTGGACTACGTGTTTTTTTCAATTTTGAATTTGGCGGCCTTTGTGTTATTTATGAAAAACTTATATTTATGCAATACTAGTAATTTATTTAACTTCTGACTTCATAAATGAGTTATGGGAGTCCATTGTAAGCAAGTTTGCACTAAAAAACATAAGTTAAAACCCAAAAGTTTGGAGTCGAATATCTCGTAAACTACTTGTCTAATTTGGATGAAATTTGTTTTGGTGTACTCCTTGTATGCCTTTCTAAACTACCTATGATAAAAAACATGACAATTTTGAAAATGAGTGTGGCGCATCTTTGAATTTGAAAAAACTCGAAATAAATTTTTTAAATTATGGCTTAACTATACTTAGGTAGTCTATACAAGGATCCTGTATTTGTTTCTAAATTATAAAAAAAAAATTTTGAAAATTTAATTTCTCCCTCCACAATTCGAATTTTTCAAAATCCAAAAAACACTATCCCACGATTTGTTTAAAGAGACTTCATGCCAAATTTTAGGTCAATCGGTCAATAAATAAAGGAGTTAATCGCGTTCCACGGTCTAAACTTCAGAGGGCGCTAGCTCCGTTATTTGAAACTTTTTTGACTAAAGAAAAAAATATGTCCCTCTTAGTTTTATGAGGACTTTAAAGGTATCATATAAAAAGATTTGATTTAAAAAAATGGTCGAGCACAGCGACTTGTCCGAGTACAGGATGGATGACCATCACGTCTATTATGGTGAAATGTAGTTAGTAAGTATAAGAAACGCACGCAATCTCTTCCACGATTCCAAGTAGTAGCTACTACCGTAGCATCTTTCTCAGAAGTAAACTACAATTCACCATTATGTTGTGTGATGATATTTTGATTAGCTTCACATCTCTCTATTGATATCTTGTTCGAATTATGTAGTAGAGGATAAAATAATGAGCACAGGGAGTGCGTTCAGCATACATGAATTCTAAACGCAGCTAAGTATAAGCATTGTGTTTACACTAATGACACGTTATTACAATGCGATACTGTAACTATCCCCTTTCCGCAAGCCATAGGAAACTAAATGTTCGTGAATTTAGGAGTATAGCGCTTTGTGATTGTAACATTGGGGATCGTGATGTGATGTTGTAGATTATAGAGAGGAAGCAAGAAGGCTATAATTATTTTTAACAAAAAGTCAACAGAAGCGACTATGGCAATTCAAAAACTGAAAGTGATTGCCTTTGAAGTTTGAATGTATGCAGGTGGTGGAGCATTACCAGAGTATGCCACCCTAACCAATAAATAACCCAATGAATGTTGAAGCTGTCAGTATGCTAACATTACTAATAGTATTATATGCAGCTAAATGACAATTGCAACAAACTTCCTATGCGTGTATGCAAATGTGTCAGTGTAGCGATTTGTAGGAGCAGGTATCAAGTAATGCTATAAAAACCACTGATCTTCTAATGGATTCACGGAAAAATGCAAGTTAGCTAATGCAGTGAGGAAAAGTACTGACATGTGGGAATACTTTGTTTTATAAGGTGTTGCTATGTAGTAAGGTAATTCTTGCAAGTAACAATGATCTCAACATCCAACATTATATCATACTACTTATGCTACGTATGCATTTCAAAAATGTTCAAGTCATCCTTTTTCAATTACTGTGATTACGATTTTCCGTCCGCTATATACCAACTAGCAAGTTAGCGTTTACATAAGCTTCAGTGTAGATTTTTTTCATCAATATGAGTGTGACAAATACTAGTACTACTAAATTTTTAGAGCAATACTTTAAGGAAAGATTGCGAAAATCAATTAATGCATGCAAATATTCAACGTAGTAGTAGCAAGTAAATATGTAGCTGCTTTAGAAACTGGATTTGACTAAATCTAAATGAATAGTAGGATTGACCATGAATTTTGCTAGTCATAAAAAAGATGCAGGTATAAACTCATACACTCAGGAATCACAATTGACTTGACTTTTACAATAGGTTTTCAGAACTTTATAGATTTATCAAGGTCTGAAGCTAGCTTTTTGTTGCCTGACTTTTTTCGGGAACTGCGTTAAGAAGATCTTTCTGCATATAGTATTTTTCAGTCCAGTAAAGAACCCTACTGAGTTTCTTTTGTCGAATGCATACAATCCAGACTTGTTCAGTAGTATTTCTGCAAAAAGCGTAGATCTCAAGACGATGACGCAATAACTAAATGTATGCATGCAAGTATGTCAGTAATTGGTGCTAATAAACCTGTTAGTTAGCAGTTTTTTAAAATTAAAAGTACTATACTCTTTCATGTGCCTGCTTTTCCTTATCGTATGACAAGCTATTTACAGATATTTGTATTAAATATGTCATATTGGATTGGAACTGCATCTGCACAGTACTATATGCAGGTATTATTAATATTAATGTTGTTTATAACCTTCCCCAAGCAATTAAATTCTACAAGTCTATAAGTCGCTATGTAAGAATGTATACGCATAACACCAACGATGATTGAAGCACAAAATAGGGAACCTTATAAAGCAGCCGTAATGATATACAGCAACAAAAAAGTAAACGGGCATTTCACACTTTTACACTAACAATAATAAACGGTGTAGGATTGTTGTTGTTGAGTGACTGGAGTAAACATGGTTTTATGGAGAAGCCTTCCATATTCACTAACCATTATTCATTCCATGTGTACACATATTTCTTTTCAAAAGAAATAAATATAAATAACTCTTATATGAACATTCGGTATGCATTGTATATTTTCTAGGAGCCTTCAATAGCTTAAATGTACTTTTATTTTGCTGACACGTTTTGCGCTGTCTAAAATGTCGGCCGTTCCTCATAGGTTATTGTATTTACCTAACAATTTCAGGTAAGCTGTCATAAACGATGTTTCTGTTGGCAGTTTAATTTATCGGTTAAGAAAGATAAATATAGGCATGGTGGCAAGTTTTCAAATAGGTGGAACCATTTTCAGTAAAATTCAGAAGTTTGCGAATCGTAAGTTTATTTTTTAGTACACGAGTGTTTACAGGGAACAAAATATAAGACAGAAAACAGATTCAAAGGCGATTTGAACATAACTTGGAAAGTCTGGTATTAATAAAGCTTAGAGAAGGTGCTTAATAGTACAAGATATCCCAGTGATTTCCTTCCTTGGCATAGATGTTTCCAGCTGCAGACTGCAAACAGAAAAAAACATTTAAGAAATATAAACCTTATGAAAACAGAATAGAAAGCAAAAAGGTGAATTGAACTACTAATTCGTGTGCTATTTTGCACATTTTAGTAGCCAATCAGGGAGACTGTTTACCTGGTACATTGGAGCTCCATCTCCACGAACTCCAATATAGGCAAAGTGACCAGTGACGTAGTTGTTGATGCAAGTATTCAAAGAAATGTCAGCTTTGTATCCATTCCAGTGAGAGTAGGTTCCGCTAGCATGTCCAGTCTTATCATGATAAAGAGTCATTTCATTATACACATGCATTCAACACGCATATACCAATGTAATGTCTTAAGCAGCATGTTCTCATGCTTACCTCAGTTCCACCAGTAACATTGATGACGCATCCAGAAGCTGTTTTCAATGTGACCAATCCAGCAACGGTGTTTTCACGAGCAGAATCAAAGCTGGTGCATGTTGGCTTGTTCCTGTCGCTGCATCCTCCGCTGGAGGTAACAGTGACGCCTGAAAATTTTTAAAAAAATATTTAGACAACCCAATCGACAATAAGAAAATTAAGTATGATCTTTAGTATGCAATGTAGAACATACCTACAGCTTGGAACCTTCTCAATGCTTCAGCATGGGTTACAGCACTAAAATTAAAAGATAACGGCTATGAGAAACGTACAGTTTAAAATGTAATTTTCATTTGCTGATTTCCAAATTACCTGGCGCAACCAATGCATGCCAACAAGGCGACAACGAGAGCGAGCTTCATCATCTTTATATAGTTTAGTTTTTAAAAAAATATTGGACAGGAGAAGCAATACCAGTGCAACAGTGAAAGTCAGCGAAACCACTGAAGAAGACGTGGGATACCAGCTGCATTTATATGCTGTACATTGACAATGTTAGTTAGAAGTTGGATTAATTGTACATTACCATATGAAAACTGATAAAAGCTTGTCTCTGTTTAGTAAAATTTTCAAAGTTGTTGATTACAGGAACTATGAGCAGTTTACAATCGGGAGATATGGAATTGTATTGTAAATAAGAGAATAAGTGCTACTTCATATATTCTTTCAAATGTGTAATTTCATTGAAAAATACAAAAATAGAAATAATAATCATTTGAAGAATGTCGATGATGATATGTAACAGATAAGCATTTACATTTATAATGAGGCATCTCTTGTCATTTTTCATTAATTGAGCTGATCTACGTCGTCCATAAATGTATTTAACTGATTATTAAACAAAATTAAGTCTGGAAAGTTGTTATTGGGCAAATTTCTTGTGGTGATTCGATGAATTTTCTCAGATAAAATGTCAAAACTTTTCATACTCTCTGAACTGAACTCCATAATTCATTCACCCACACATCTGTCCTATTCAATTTTTTTTGGAGAATATACATTGTGTCACCACGCACAATAAATATCTACTCGTACATATTACATAGTAATTGATAATATGCCAGTCTATATGCATTGATATTTCATGGAGAATGGAGTTGCAATGAAGATTCAGTCCAGGAGATAAATTAAACCACTCCGAGCGAGTCTGTTCGATGCATTGATTGATAATAGAATGTTTCAAGGTGACTCTTCAATAGAAAGTTCAAACATTCAAAGCCTGATAATGAATCATAAAAGGACTGCAACAGTGTACAAGTAAGTACATGAGCTGAATAAAATGTAATTGTTATATAACCATATTGCACCATATGTCAATATACATTATTGAAATGACCTAAATCAACAGCAACTGACTAAATATTCCAAAAGATTTTCTAAATAGAGTAACAGTAACAAAGAGAAATTACCATAAAGGATGTTTTATATCATTTCGAAAAATGCACTTACCCCAAATAATGACAAACAGACCAAACTTATTAGAGCGTGCATGAGAATTTATTCCTATTGTTCTACCTGTGTGGTATCGGATGATTCAAGCTTATTGCATCGACCCTGACTTTTGTTAGTCTTTGCGACAAATCGAATTCCGATTATTATTGAAATCGAATTTCAGTTTGGTATGGCCAATTTACCATGAACTTCAAACGATCCAGATCCTCAATAATGTTAAATAAGGTTGGACAGCGAACCATTTCATATGAGATAACGCAAATGATGAGTGTAGTATTTTTAACACAATATGCCCGCGTCCGTATCAATAAAACGTCAGTATACACCATTAATGACATTGATGGCTATAACTGATTATGAAATACTTCAACCAGTATATAAGACTGTTTTAGTCTTTTGGGTGACACTAATCGTCAGTCCTTTGAAGTGTTTGCAGAACCTATATAGTAGTTTCACCTCATAATCATGATTAAAATTTTGTGTTTTCTTACAGCTCTTGTAGCTGTTAGTACAGCAGGTAAGATGACTCGACGTAATCTCTCATAAAGAATAAAAGGACATCCAGAAAACATGATTTTTAAGGGAGATAATTACATTTTTGAACAGCCAAGTACACTGGTCCAACAAATGCGGCTGGACTCAGCCTCATCAAGGAATTCGAAGGATTCTACGCCAACTTTTACACTGACCCAGTCGGTATCAAGACCATCGGATATGGACACGCGTAAGATTGAATAATTATTGCAACAGCTCTTTCTAAAGTTATTAAAAGCGACCTGAGTCGACTGATAGACGTGGCTGATAGTGATTCCGGTGATATTATGTACTTATAATGACATTTTCTGTCCTTCTGATGACAGAACTTAATTCAGCATGCCAAGTTACCCCTATATACTCATTTTCAGCCAAATCATCTGACTTTTTATATTTGCGCGCGCATAACTTTCGAAGTGCGCGACCGATTTTGCTGAAAATTATTCCATGGAATGAACTTGAGGTGTACTACCTATGTTTAAAATTTGGTCTAAATCGGTCGATGTATGTAGACAGGAGAGCGCGAAACGGACGTCGGACAGACAGACAACTGAGTAGAATTATGATTTTAATTAAATAATTAACTAACTAATTAACTAATGAATCCCAGGTGTCACGTGTGGAATTGTAACATTCCTCTAAACGGAAAATACAGTGTTCCACTGACCCAAGCCACCGGTGAAGCCCTTCTTAAAGACGATCTTGTTTACCCCGGCCGGTATGAAGCATGCGTTAACAGCAAAGTCACTTACGCTAATTTGAATGCAAACCAGTTTTCTGCGCTGGCATCCTTTGTCTTCAACCTTGGCTGTGGAAACTTTGAGTCTTCAACACTGTTATCTTTGCTCAACCGGGGGGATATTGCTGGAGCTGCTAATGAATTTCCCAAATGGGTATATGCTGGAGGTCAAATCCTTCCTGGTTTGGTAAGAAGGAGAGCTGCAGAAAAGGATCTGTTTTGTTCAGGAGGAACCTGTGGTGCGTCAACAACATGCCGAGGTGTTACTAATGATGGAATCAATATTAGGTACTTTTTAAGAATTATTTATTCATAGGTTTAGTCACACCACCATCAAGTGAATATACATATAAAAATACATTATATTTATCCTAGGTCAAGCCCAAACACGAGTGCCTCAATCGTGGGGTCATTAGCTGCAGGAACTGCTATTACCATCACTGACAGAGCTTCAGGTAAATAATTATTCCTACACCTTTGGACAAAACTGCTTAGTCTAAATTATATAAAATTTCCGATGCTTACAATTAGTCTCTTAACTAATTTTAGGTACAAATGTCAACGGAAATCCTTACTGGTTCAAAATCTCTAATGGGTACGTATCAGCTTACTACGTTGATATCTCAGGCAGCAACGGCGCTGCCTGGTGCGCCAAAAACTAAATTTACAAAATCTCAATTACGAAAATGAGCACCACCTTCAACAATAAACTAAATACTAGGTAATTTACTTCAGTTAAGATGAACTGTATAAAGCAACACATATTTCATGATTATTACCTCCCATTAACGCACATTTTAATAGTTTCTTAACCTATGCTTACATCATAATACATGTCGTACTCCTTTAAAACGATCATATCTTTGCAGAAACAATAGTGCTGACTTAAAGACAACGACAATTTACATACAATTGCTATACTATATCATAGACAACTATATACATTTAAATTATCATACGCTGTCAATGGTACCTAATGCTTTCAAGCAACATACTAAATTCCAACCCTAGGATAAGTGTAAAAATAATAATTATGCGGTAAAGGGTAATGAATGCCATTCATCATCGCAACATTTGCAACATTAACACCATAGCTGGGCATCGGAGCAGTCGTGGTTTGATTGGTAATAATCCCCGGATCTGCAGTCTTTTCCCAATCATATTGAGAGTCATAATAGTAATCTTGATATAACATCTCCGCCATAAAGAGCTGTCGCAAGTGATCGTAATCTGGATTATCCGCGAATCCAAGTCCTCTGCAATATTGCATGTACGTGGTGAAGCACCTTGGAAGGTCCTGCGAAAGGAACCAAGAACATATTTATTAAATTAAATGCAAGCTACGACATGCCAACAAGTCAAAGAATTAAATGAAAATCGGTTTACTCACACTACATAGCTTCTCGGCAGGATTGTCTATCTTAACTTCAAGAACTTTCTTATATACAGTCTCTTGGGGAGAAATTTTCAAGCCGGACCAGGGTAATTTACGCTTAAGAAACTGGATCAGCATATATCCTAGGCTCTCTAAATCGTCCCGTCGGCTAAGCCCGAATGATTTCAAAAGTAAATGTCATTCATATACTATACAGTGTTGAATAATTTAAAATTTTAAACATAGTGATATATTTAAATTTTTACCTGCACTCCACTCCTTGGTGAGTATTGATGGAAGCATAACGAACCGTTCCACTAAATGATGATACACGCTTTTCGCGAATGTGAGAATTGGTAAACATATTCCAGAACGATTTGGAAAGTCCAAAATCAATGAGATATACCTAAATTAAACCAAATTATTAGATCTGTCCTGCATATAAAGTATTTTACAACAGTAAATATTCTAAAATTATGTGGTAATTTGATTCTATAAGTTTAATTACCATCCTGTTTGTATATTGACCGACACCCATCACAAAATTATCAGGTTTGATATCTGAATGAACGTATCCAGACTCATGCAAGCTCTGAAGGCGCTGCAAACACTGATCAGCAAGCATTAATGTCGTCTTGAGGCTAAAAGCGTCATCACATGATTTCAGTAGCGTATTCAAAGAAGTTCCGAGTTTGTCCATCACCAGCACATTAAAGGGGCCTTGATTACCATACCATCTAACACAAATGAAGATTTCAAATTATATTTATTGTTGCGACAAAGAGATATCATGAGAAGAAAGCAAATGTGAAACGGCTAATTTACTTACCTCCATTTCGCAAATCCAGTTTGGTTGCGGTTAATGCTGACATCGAAAAGGATTCGGCCTTCGTCCTTTAAGTAATTTTTACTATTCTGCAACTCCATTTTTACAGCAACATTCTGCACCAAAAAGTGTTCCGAACCATTACACAATAATGTAATCTGGACGCGTTTAAGGTTTAAAAATCATGTACTACTATAATATACCTCGCCAGTTGTGCGACATGTTGCATTGAAAACATTCCCATAAGCTCCGGAACCAATTCGATCGCCAAGCACAAAATAGTCTCCAACCACAAGGTTCTTCACCCCTTCCCACGGGTCCGAACGCCGTTTTCTGGACGACAAAACTTCTCCGCTACTCATATCTGCACTGCTTTTTCACTGGATCCTTAGGCACGTTTCAAACACCTTGCTGTCGCTTCGTCAGAATCACTAAAAACTATTTCCAAAAAATCCCACATTAAACTATTAAAATAATATTAAAACTCGATAATAATCCAAAGCCAAGCTTCATATCTTACTCTGTAACAAGACGAGTGATGGAATGAGCTCTAATTCTAAAGTGTCTGAACTGCCTGAGACATAAATGAAATCATATTGCATAATTTTACTACTGAGCTGTGCAACTCGCCATTTTGCCTAAAAGTTCATTCGCTTCGATCTGTTGACAATAATTCTTCTTTCTAATGCTAATAATGACAATTACCTCAAGACCACTACTACTACTCAAACTGTGGTTCTGCATACAAGAAGTACATTTATGCTTTCCTATCATACCTAGTTAGTTAGTACGTTTCGCTTTTCCTTTGTATGCGCCCAGATATTTTCATATTATGTAAATCATAAGTATGTCATGATTGATGCATTACATTCTTTACACATGAATGAACAATGAAAAGCCAAACGAAACAAAGCCTTCATTTTACGGAATACAGTTTGTTGACTGGGTCACGGAGGAAAGTTGAAAACAGCTCAAGTCGAACAATGATATTGCACACGTAGGACTAAACTAAGCAGCTTAATGCCTCCGCGTTGACGCTGAATTTACATAATACGTTCGCGATTTACATAGTTTATCAAAAAAACATCCACACAAAGTGTATGGTTTCAAGTACTGTTCAGCAGAAAACCATCAGCATTGAGCAGAAATAATGCACTTGAACCTAAACTATAAACCCTCCATCTTATCTAAACCAAATTATGCAAAAATGTAATATGACACGTCAACCATCAGCTATTGTTAATTATTAAGTTTTGCTTACCCACGATAATTAAATGAGATGATTTAAATCCGAATCATCAAAATATGTTAACACTATATTTATGGTCAATTTTTCACAGGCTCCAAAGAATGCACTCGCTTGTAAGTCTGGTGGTCCGATGCAAACCCATCGGCTCAAAAAAGGTTCGAATTTCCGTTGAATGAAATCGTTACAAACTACAAAACACGTCGAATCAGTGTATTTAGGAAGCACAAAACGACTTCTAGCTCCTTTTGACATTTGAATATAAATATAACTTTAACTGTCTTATGAACGTAATTAAATTAATTTGACACGATAAATAATAAAATTGTCTGCTAGATAAGCGCAGGTGAAGTTGACTGATAAATCCAGGAATTTCTAAAATGACTGATAATTAAAAGCTCTTGAATCCTGAATTTCTTCACAACACGAAATATTCAGTGATCTGACCGAAGACAACTTAATGCAAGTTCAAGTTTTGTTGTTTTGTGCGCAAAAGCATTCCCTTCATTTTCCATCCGCCATCCAGTCCGCGATTTCTTTGTCTTCTTGTGTGGTCCACACATACGAGAAATACTGGTGGTACTCGAGGTCAATGACATTTTCGGTTTAGGCATTTGCATTAAAAGCATTTTGGTTGGCTGGATTTTCAATGCACTCGCTGATTATATTTTCGACTAACCTCTAAATAATTTGAATATTAACAATTTGCATGTTATCGACGCAATAAATGTGTAAATGCTTGATTGATGATGCATAAAAATGATAAAGCAAAGAAATGCTTCCACTTGATGTTCGATTCCCTTTGAAACTATCAGCAGCAAATAGTGTAGATGATTTTTTAACTCAAAGTCGAGTTTATTTTTAATTGAGAAAAGAAAATGCTTACTTAGTAGTCACTACTAATGCACACAATTGTTTAACTAATTTTTATTTTATTTGTACGAACGATCAAAAAGTACAACAACAAATTAAAATTAAAAAATATCAGTCACATCATTTCATTGTAAAAATGAGCCATTCTCTTTAAATGTACAACATTAATTATCTAATTGTAACTAAACACCGAACACCTAAAAATGAGTAACATAATTATTATATACTGAAATGTTTCGTTGATCAAACTCCTTACTGACTCTATATTTTAGGAAGCAACAACCACGTTGAATGGAATTTTTTTCACCTCTTTCATAATCTTGTAACGTCGTATAAACGATCCACAATATATATATTTCTCCGAACATTATGATTAGAAATTGATCCAAGTTTCATTTTGAAAGATTCGCAATTAAAGTATACATGCTATATTGTAATATTTATTTAGTCGATGCTACAAAGACTAATTTCCACTCAGCAATATAGCATCTCACATACATTTTAAACTACAAATTCCATTATAATCTCGTTGACACAATTGAACTTGCTTTCTATTTGCTAGTAGCAAGGGCCTAATATGCATAAAACACAATGTTTTGCTTTCACTACCTTTCTACTCATGAAACTACTCAATATGTTACTTTATATTATTGTTGGTCAATTTAATTGATTATAGCATAATTACAAATAAGTTGGGATGCGTGATGTCACTGAATATATCTACTTATAACTTTGTATGGGTAACAATCAAATGCAACAGGTAAATGTTATAGTGGTCAATTAAATTCTATTTTAATTATAGAAAAGTTTATTACTTATTATCATCTTCGCGGCCATTATATAATCACAGCCTTTCAGGTCAGTTTTGATTGCTGACGGACTATCAGATGCAGAGTATAACGCGAACATGGATTACTTGTTAAAATTAACATACATATTATCTCTTTAGCACCATCTCAAACACTGGAAACGACAATATATATTTCAATTAATTACTAAAACGCTGCTACAGACAGATATTCTAGGTATTTGATTGTGTACCGAAATATTGGCATATATGTTACATTCTATTACATCACATCACGCTCCGTTAATTTAATAGATGTTAAAAAGACCTTTAGTCTATTTCCTTAGTTAATTAGATTGTTCTTTGAAGAAACTTAAATAATGGATACATATTATATGCGTATAGTAAGTTTGGATGCGTAGACTATAGTTTTGTATATAGTCATACAATAGTTGTTGTACTGAACGGAAGATAGAGAAAGTAAGACGCTTAAATATTATAAGCTCCTGAGGAGGACGATTTCGATGGGAGATATTTCTTGATGCCACTTGTTGTGGCGACCGACTGTTGTCATAAAAGTGGAGTGCTACCCCCTTGTTGTTGGATTGCTGCGGGGTCATTGGAAGGCTTTCCATTTGTTCCTGTGACTCCTCCGGAAGGTTTATTTGTTGGTGTGGCTCCATTTGCTCCAGCAGCCAATGGTCCTTTTGGTTTCCCAATTCTGAGTAATCCGAAGAACGTATTACGGAACTCTCGAGAAAAGAGACAATATATGTAAAATGTGAGGGAGTAGTTCGTAACCTCCAGCTGCAAATATAAAGCAGATAAATAATTAAAAATTATGTTGTAAAAATACCTGATTAATTAATAGATTGATGTTACGAAGCTTTAGATTAATAACTTAATATGGACCAATAAGCTATCAGATACTTATCAAACTAAATCTCCTGAAACATTATTTCACTCACCAGATTAGCTGTTGCACGGAAAACCTAGTAAATCAAAGAAAAAGATGAGATTGCATATGAGAGACATGATCATATTAATTTTTTGCGAAGCCATCGCAGAAGGCAGAGACAGCAGACATATTATAATCATTTTGTTCTTTTTATTATGTTGCTTCACTTGATCAACTTATTAGTTGAAAATTACTTACTTGGAAGGAGAAAGACTTGAGGAGCTTTTCAGATATCATTACGCTGAGAATGACCATTGGTGTCACACAGACAAAGAAGAGAACGGACGTTGAACCCAAAAGAAGCATTATACGACTCTCCTCCGCAAACTTCTTGTTCTCATCTCTTGAGGTTTTCCCTGCAGAACCAAAATCAAAGCTTTCACTCTACTGCTGGAATAATACGAATGCAAAAGTATTCTCAATTGAGTTCCATGTTGGCTGCCATACTACGCAAATTATATGAACTTTCTTATTATTTCATTAGCAAAGTTGTAGCATGGAGTGTATCGATTGGTAATTTTGCCTGTCGCTGTTAGTTAAGAGTAGTACTTGAACCAACAACTGGGAACTCTAGCAGGTAATTGTTTGCCTGTAGTTTACAGATATCCGTTTCTGAAAGAGTGAAAAAGGATATCTGCTACTGACATGCAATACAGAGAAAGTCAATTATCAATTTCCACGAATGACCTGTGTAGAGTGGATACTACTTGAATCGTTGAATCAGATTTTGATGATTTATTTTTATTGTTAGCTAAATCCCTTTCTTGATAAATAAAACCATTGTATGTATGTACTCACCTGTCATAATTCTTCGTCTATTACAAGTTCTCCTGTATGCTATTATGATCCTCAGGTTTAGGTAGGCCAGAAGAATGGTTGGAATAAGTCGAAATACGAGAGCAAGGAACCATCTATACACAATGAAGCTTACAGACGTTGTAAACTGTAGGTTAGCTCGTTTCTGGTACATGGTCATTCCTAGAATTTAAGAAAAGAAATATAGCGATACAACTTGAAAAGAGTTGTTCAGAGGAAACTAGAGGTTATCAGACTAAGTTTACAGAATTTTAATTCTATAATCTTTCAATAATGCCTAATACGTGGAAGGGCGAACTTTACCAAAAATCAAATTCGTAGAAAAGGCAAATAGGATTATTTATGACTTTATTGAACTTGTGACATGGCCAACAACAACTTGAATTAAAGCTGATCTCAGCCAATTACAAGTGAATAATACAATGCAGTGGGGGGAGGATGTGATTTTTGCTTATCAGCATTACTTGCGTGCAAAACGTACATGACCAAATGATGGGTTTAGTAGACAATCTATTACTTCAATGAAATCAGAGATTCCAAGAGCACATTCCAGGATTTCCGGAATACAGTGCAGAATTAGTGCAAGCAATATATCTATAAATTCTTCTCGCAAAAAAATGTGTGATAAGATTTCTCTTTCTACTGCTTTACTTTATTGCCAGCATCTTCAACAAAAAACTTGAGCTCACTTTATTTATGTACGACATGATCAGTGGAGAAGTGAAAGCAAGAGAAAGAAAGAGGGAAAGTGGTACGGAAGACAAATGTGAGGCTAATCGTTACACGAAGTTACTACAAGAGAAAATTTTATCGCTCTCTTTTTTTCCTCCAGCATTGGCAAGCGCATTTTTTTAGTAGAAGCTGATCTTAAAAGAATTACAAATTGCCACTTATTTTACGACGCCACTTCATTCCATACGGACTACATGAGTAAGCCAATAAAAAGTTAGAGAAATCCAATTCCGCTATGCACTTTCATGTAATTGCGTCGTAGTTGTTGTTTCACCATTACTGAGGATCAAGGCGTCCCAGATTTACTGTACTTTCTCCCTTTACACTCTGCCGCTCTGGTTTAGTGGCAGCGTGTGGAAATGAATGAATGAATCTGAAAGAAAAAGTTTCTCTTGCCTTTTGTACAATCAGACTAAAAGATAACCTTGAGTTTGCCTATTGAATTCGTGTAATTGAAATCATTCAAACTCATTTCTCTACGAAATTCGTGACAAATCGCTCCCAAAATAACAACAAGTTCCAGTAAAGTTCTTTTTATCTAAATCCAAAGTTAGTTTTTCTAACCTACTTTTTCACCTCTGTCAATGCTGATCCTTATTTATTTACTGTTTGCAGACTCATGTAGGCCAATTTAATGTAAGGATTTGATCAAGTCATAAACTGTGTAAATATTGAATACTGCTATATTTGGAGTTAACTTGTATTGGCCTTTATGCAATCTATTTTCATTGCGTCAGCATACACTTCCGTGAATTTCGAATTATGTTCAATACTCCATGCAACAAATCTGTTTGATTACACCTACCTTGTTCCGTGGCGCATTGCACATATTGGGATTGAAGCAATGATGATGTACGCTTTTCTTGATCCTTGCAAAGCTCGTGACTTTTCTGGATGACAAACGGCAACAAATCTTTCCATCGTCAGAGCCACCAGCATCATCACCCCAATACCTAAACAAAGAAAACGAATCAAGATGTGGAGTGAAGATACAGATACAACAGCACACATATTATGACCACACTGCTGTTTCCCACGCTAAACGTATACTGCGTCGTACACAATAGGTTTCTGGTTCGTAAAATTGATGAAGCTTCAAAACGGTTTTGTGTCATATAATCAAAACCGAAAAGAAAAGAGGACAAACACACCAGACTTTATAAATATTATATGTACGTATATGAAGAGCAACAATGGAGTGCGTGGGTACTTCTTTGTTGTCTTGTTTAACGTTGGCCTGTGACTTACCCAAGCAAGAGTTTCCCAGATAGAGCTCCAGATATGTATGAAAAAATGCCTGGTATATATTTGTCCATGGACCCACTTCATTGTTATGCAGTACACGGTTGGCGAATGGAATTGCTACTGTTATTGCCATCAGAGCTGCGGAAGAGTAGCCTAGAAATGGAGAAAGAAAAACAAAAAGAAATCAACAAAGGCATCTTATGTACATTCGAAGCGTGAAAACGAATCTTGCAGATATCGTTTCTGCTTTCATGATTTCCCAACACTCTCAAAATTTCTTGCTATTTCTGTTGTCAAGATTGATCTACAATACAATCTGCACAATACTACTAGACTAGACAGTGCATCCAGTTCGATTTAGAGTGAACTTCTAGTTTGCTTCTTTGTATAATATAAACAATATCAGCGAATGCAGCACACTCATCTTTTTTTGTGTTTTAGTTACCAAATCTTTGTCGTTTACAATAAAGTCCACAAAAATATGTTACGCATCACCTGCATAATGTACGAGTACATGCGGCTTGCACGTACCACTTCCGTTTGAACAGGACGTAGAACTCCATTATTTACTAGCTCTCTAGCTGTTGATCATAAATAACTTTTCGAATTTTTGTATTAAGACATCCGAATTTGTACATGTTTTAATATTAAACGAAACTTTTAAGTACAACTCCATAAGTTTGTTAGCTATGCTTTAATTGAAGTCCACATTAACCTGACCTACTTCTCCTGAGAAATTAATGCGTAGTGTAAGTAATGGGAAATTTTGCATGGAAGCATATCATCAACCAACCTAAGCACCTGGCTTGATTCAATATTTGATGTGAGTCATTCTACGAAGTAATAAAGGAAAAATCATCTTAGTTGTTAGGAAATGAAATATTATGTTGATAATAGTGTGCATCTTTTCATAACATTCACTCTATCAAATGAAAAGATTAAAAGAATGTGGGAAAACGGTATTTTCTCCATTCTTTCACGGAGCAATGTCGGAAACAAGCTATAAATCATGAACCTTCGTTGGAGTAGACTAGAACATTAAACCACATTACATAACCTTTGAGATACCAAATGTTTTTATAAAGCATCTCTTTACCCCATAGAGTGTTTGGGTTGTAAAACGCATTTCCATGTTGGTACAGGGTGAAATATGACGAATTCTGTGCTGTCAGAACTACACCGCAAAAAGACTTTTATGAACTTTTTCACTGGACATTTTATGGACAGATTACACTCCAGGGTGCATCGCAATACTTTCCCTAAATAACCAGAGAAAACTAGCAAATGCAAAAATGTATTGCTCAAGTAAACTAAAAGTAGATGGAATGGATGATGATACAACTGGGAAGCCAGGACTGTTGGTGATGACTACTTCCTAGTTGTAGTAATGTACCAAGAATTGCTTTGGTAATGCTTGCTGCTCTTCTTATTGTACACAGCTATATCTCCTGTATTTCCTAATGTTCCTAATGAATTAGAGAGTGAAGAAATGGGAAGCAGTACATATTTTTGCCGTAACTTGGGTTGGTAGGACGTAATTTAGAAAGAGTATACAACTGTACGTGATGTTATTCACATCATGATCAAGCCCGGAAGCGATTCCAGTTGTGCTAACATCTACTATACGTATCCATCTGGAAATATTATGCTTAATCAAAACTGAGAAGTGTATAAAATGTATTTGACTACATGCATTAGTCAACAGTTGACATACTTTTCCCCCACTTTCCTTCATTTTTTTCCGTTTTCCACGAAGCCTTTGAGGTAATTTATCTACTCCATACGTGGAATATATGAATACAAGAACATGAAAGCGGTTGGTCATCAGGAGGTCAAAGTTTTTGGTACATGAATGAATGGAGAGCATGAGCCCTTTTTTCAAGTTACTGGTGGAGAAAATTGGTAAACATCTTGCCTCACTTCACAACTCTTTCCTTGAAAGTGGCTCATTGCCTCTAATGCAATCCATTATATGAAAGGCTCATGATGCATGTTGGAACGAAACTAAAGTTGATTGTAAGGGTGAAGGCTGTCACCAGTTGTTCTCCAGGGTCGTAAATCACTAGCATGTCAAGATATCTCTCCCATACACTACGTTCTCAAAAACACTCAAAGGAAAACAATAAGCCTTTCTCCAATGGGATGGGTATATGATATCCAGCTAAACAATACATCAGCTCACTTGCAGAAACATCAGCATTATGAACCCAAAACAAAAACTTGTGAAGGCGGAACCTTTTCTGTTTCCAGACTGTTGCCTGAGCCTACAGAGCTCTCATGTCGAAGCCCTACGATAAGAAAATGTCTTCAAAAACCGTTTTTCCTAGTTTACTTAGCGAATGTTTGATTATTCATATAAAAATATGAATGTGCATACAACAATTCCGTCATGACTAAACCCAAACAGCGGAGGGATTATTATAACAACCAGAGTCGGAGCCAACATGTACGATTATTACTGGGCTATTTTGAATTCTTTTCACATCACATCATAGCATTTCTAATTAAGTATACTTTTTATTTCTGAAAAAAGTTCTTTGCGTTCCTCTCTGCTCATTATAAATACGAGCTTCACTTAAAAAATAATCAGAGTGGTGTGATGTGTAGCATAAACTCGAGATATAATACATGCCATCCTACGCGTTTCATTTTTCATTTCAGCTGTTGTAGGCCGTGCTTATGTGAGTCACTTCGTCGCATAAAGTATTCCGGTCAAGTACCCTTCATATGGATCATTATACTTACTCCTACCTCATTGCACAATGATTATAAAATTCTCCAGTTGTACAACTACTTAAAATATAACGTTCATTTACAAAGTAATGTCCGCACATCACCCTTTTTAATGAAATATTACACACTATTTCATACAAAAGAAATGTAGACTTCCCGTTTGGCACAAATAATGCGGGAGGGTTTTAACGTTAGAAAATATTCACGACAAGCAATGATTTATATCTCTTACTTCATTTCATGCAATATAATATATTTTTTCTAGAATCGTTAATATGTGGGACGACGGATCTGTTGAGTAGACAGTTGCTTTCACTTACATAATATTTCTTATTCGAAGACTACACGACTGTGCTCTCGACATAATTGTCTCTTCCGAAAAAGCCAATGAAAAACTACTGGTGAAACTTGCAATAATGTCTACTGGAAGTAAAGTCGTAACTTTAATTACAGAACGCCTGTAAATTATTGCTCTTATACGCAATTTTTGTTCTATACATTGATATATATTTTACTCATCATGTGTAGCAAATATGACGAATTTTTATTATAAGCGCAGAACTCGAATAAAATTCATGCTAGAGAAAATAACAACAACCATCCAGCTCAAATTTAAGCATTAAAGACGTCATTCAAAAGCAGATGCAGACTATTTGTCACAGAAAATACCGTCCGTCATCAGAAGCTCGTGTTGTGTTCAACCAAAAAAACGAGTTCACATGCTATTCCACGCCCAACAATCTAACAAACAAAGGCATTATATACTTCCGTTGACGGTGTTAGGGTGTAGTCACACAAAAATACTGCTACTATTAGACTTGTTATCCTACTGAAGACAGTCAGCCATAAAATTATTCACTCGACGCATAATGAAGATTTATGACCTCTTTAAATCAGTCATTTTGACGACCTGCATATTACATGCAAGAATTTTCTTGGCATATTTAGTTTTGTTTAAAGAATTGGAGTAACTATTCCATTCGGACAGCGGAACTTGTTCTTAAAATCAGAATAAATTATAGTACTTATGTGAGATTACACAGGATGTAAGTATTCTTACCGTTTGCCATTACGTCACAAGTGTATATTACATCTAGTAACTGCTAAGTGAACAGGATGTTAAATGTTTTTGGAGCACCGTTAAAGTGAGAAAGTCGGGAGATGAAACTTGAACAGTTGAAGAGATGCAAAAGATATAAACGCTATAATTTCTTTCATTTCCCATTCATAGCATTTTCATGCATAGTTTGGCACTACTCGCACGGTTTAAAATCATTGTTTGCAGATAATTTGACAGATAACGCACTCCAGCTCCATTTTTGCGATTATGAGCTCATGAATTTCTGAGTGCTTCAGTGTGAAATGAGAAGCCATTGAATAAATTACAAGACATGCTGTGTCATTGCAAGACATTAAACAAGAAACTAGAAGAACATGTGAACTCCTCTACTACTACTACGTGTCCTGGTCTTTCATTCCATAAAAATGTATGAAATAACTACAACTTTAGTGACCAATGAAACTGTACAATCTTTCCTACTTTGTTTATATGATGAATACAATTTTAAGACTGAGCATTATAGGTACAACACTCGTCGAAAATTTCACTTCTACTACTCTGGACTTGTGAAAGATTTGGTGTTAATGTTGCGGTGGGGTACTACAACTATTTGATAAAGTTATGATGAATAAGTATTAAGGCCTAAAGACAAACTGGCATATAAAATTAAGAAGTAATATGCATGAATCACGATAAAATATAATTTAATAATATTATCTGTTTTACAATCTATAAAACAGAAAAACTAATTTCACCCCTGAAATTGACCCCTGTAATTTTTCAATAATAAAAACAGCGTTTTAGGATTTTCATTACACTCTTTCAATGTTAAATTATTTAGCTGGTTATATAAGCTCATGTTCGCATAGCTTAGGTACACTGGAGGATGCATATGCGTGGGATGTAAAAGTGTGCATGTCATTGGATCTATCCATGACCTATTTTATAGGGCAACAATCCGTCACATACAAAACAAGCATTAATTTATTAATAACTTTAAACTCTAGGAAAACAAAAACACAACTATAAGAATGAGGAATACGAAAATATTGGATGTCTTCATCATCATACTTCTGTCCCTGCCCTATCACCAATGTCTTGCATTCGTGTAATGGAGAAGAGGGGCAATGGAAGAACTGTACTACCAGCTATCAGGAAATGATTATTGACAAGCGACACATGAAAATTGTTTTGGATTGAAGAAAAACAAGATGATTTCGAATCTGAACGATAAAATTTTGTTTATCACGAAACTGTAGTGTAAGCCGTAGGCGTATGCACATACATTATGTAACCGAATTTTACAACAGTTGCTCATCGATTCAGTTCACATTATGCTATAAACTGTTATAAGTTAGTTTCTAGATCAAAAATATTGATATGCAAACTAGAACAAACAAAAGAATATTCTAGTCTGTAGCATGCATTTAATATAAAAAAGATAGCATTTCTGTGCTCCAGGAGGAAGAAAATGGCTCGAATCTGTTGTGTACATTATTGTGGGCTGCCCGCTTGTGATATGAATGATAGACAAACGGGCGCTACTAATCAGGTTTCAGGTTAATTGATAACGTGTAAGCTTTTACTACAATCAAAGATACATTGGAATAAAGTATAGGAAATGAGACAGTACAAAGTCCATTGACACGATCATGCCGATAGATCCACAGTATAACTGATGATCTCCGGCTTGCTACATCCTACTTGCTGCTGCTGGGCATACCATGTGCCGGTGGGCCAATGTCTTCAGGTTGACCGACTGTGACACAAGTTCTCATATGCTATGGGGCAAGGTTGCGATAGCGTCCCTCATGCCCCCCCTTTGGAGTTATGACCTCCGGCTCCAAAGCTGGACCATGAGCTGGGCTGAACCTCTCTGGGTACTTCGACGAGACGTGTAGACCTCCGTGTGTTCGGCTTCCTGCAAGCTTCCTCACTCTCTCTCCGCGTTTTTGCCCGCCTGTAATAACGGCGTAGGAATTCCGGTTCCTCCAGGAAGACTCTGCCCGACTCACGCTTCGGATGGTATATAGCTTTCCGCGCCCGTTTTGGTTGCGACATCAATCACCTCTCCAATCTCTGGTCCCACTCCTTCCTGTGACAGGGTCTTGCACTACGAACAATTTCTTTCCTCGTTTAAGGTGGGGCCAATGGTCTGGCTGTTGTGTTGTAATCGCTTACAGGCTTCTCTTTTACATCTGCTCGCCGCGCGTTATCCGCCTCAGCCCACATTGCCTTTCTCCGACTCCTTAGCGAACTGGAGCTCGATAAGAATAAATGGAAGTTTTGTCCGTATTGGAATCCAAACACGAGCTCGGCAGTTGGGCTGGACCATCCAGCTCTGGGGTGTCCGCAACTCCATGAGTCCGAGTTTGAAAGGCCACTCACGTGGTCAAATCTCCGTTGAGGCGACGTCTTTGCATTCAGATGACGACGCTTGCCTTCACGCCAGACTCAGCTAGACCATTGCCTTGCAGCGTAGTGAGGATGACGAAGGTCATGGACCCCAATGGGGGGGCCCCACTATCTGCGACCCCAGTTTTTTAAACTCAAAGCCTCCGAAAATTGGGTCCATCGGGGTGCTCACTGATAGCTTCTCGGGGATTCTACGTTACCATCATGATCTCTCTCTT
>LJIJ01000683.1:0-84000 GCA_001718145.1 Orchesella cincta | reverse complement strand
ATTTATTTATTTGCTTTGTCATGCCGGCAAGTTTCGTAATTTGCAGCCCGAGGCTTTCTATATTAGAGTTTGCATTTGGTTGACTCCTGTTTCGTCGGCCGCAGAAAATGACGTGGATCATAATTGTTTATTGGGTTCATGCTAATTACAATTTATTGGATTGTCCCAGCAATTGTCATCAATTCTATATTATTGGGTTGTGTTGTATTGGGTGGCTTTGGTTTTTATTATAAAATGTAATAAACTGTATGATTGTTATATTTTCATTTTGCCACTTTGTATTTTGCCATTTCGAATTCATTTGAGTACATGAAACCAAGCACAGGTCAGAGTTTATATGATACAGAATGAAAGGGCTTGTATGTATCATGATTTAACTTTTGGAAGGCTTAATTCAGTTATGGCTCGAACTCTACTTATATTTATGTAAATATAATATCAGTATTACTGTTTTTAAATTGATAATAGTAGTATAGATAATACTTAGTTAGTGTTACATTTTCTGCGGCCGACGAAACAGGAGTCAACCAAATGCAAACTATAATAAGAAAGCATTTATTTAAAATCAAACAGAATGTTTGTATTTTATATGAGAATGGGCATATTTTCGTCATGCGGGAGGATGTCTGTGCGATAACTCAAACAAAACTAATCCAATCAACTTCAACTTTGGCATACTGATTGTTTAGGTCAAGGGGACGAACCCTATTGATTTTCAGCTAAATCCGCGCACTTAATCATAGTTAACTAATCATAATTAAGTTTCAACATAGGAATACATACATACATTGAACAAAATGTTCACAATGCCCATTGAGACCGGCGCTAATTACAAATGCCATTGTCGTGTAGAATTTGGGATAGTGAAGGAGGATAAGTGACAATTAAGGAGGATAAGTGACAATTAAGAAGGATAAGTGACAATTAAGGAGGATAAGTGATAATTAAGGAAGATTAGTGACAATTAAGGAGGATAAGTGACAATTAAGGAAGATAAGTGACAATTAAGGAAGATAAGTGACAATTAAGGAGGATACGTGTTAATTAAGGAAGATAAGCGATAATTAAAGATGATAAGAGATAATTAAAGATGATAAGAGATAATTAAAGATGATAAGCGATAATTAAGGAGGATCAGTGATAATTCAGGAGGATAAATGATGTAGGATGCGGGATATTGTTTGATTTTACCCTACTGGCTACCAGCCTTTTTTATTTCTTTGTCATGCGGCCGTTTCGTATTTCAACGAAAGCAACCTTTTTTGCGATTTACTAGTTTGGGTCTTTTTCATGGCTACTACTGTTATCTTTAAATATGCATACTACAATTAAAGTGCCACGATTGATTATGCAAAGAAAGTCGTTTTTTGCACGAATAACTTTGGTGTTTCAAAAAAATAAGACAGTCCTGCAGCGTGGACATGTGTACATACAGTACACAGTGTACTGTATAGCATTGGTGGTTTTGACACACGTGCTTAATTATTGAAAAGATGGGTAAAGCTACATGAAGAGTGTTGCATGTATTGTTGACGAATATACTGTAGAGCATCAATTCGTCTCATATGAAAAATTTATTCCCCCCAATCTCCACCCATGGTGGCTCAAACCCCATAGGGTCTGCTTGGAAACGACTTTTAGTTAAATATGATGCCTTTAAGCAAAACATCTCAGTAATCTTGATACTGGATATGGTAGAAAACATCAATTAGTAAATAATTGTTCCTTTGACCCAAGCCGAGAAATCAACCGTTTCGGCGTCCTTGCATTTTTAAGCTAAAGACATCCTTTGTGATTCCATATCAGTCTTCAACTGACTGCCCATTTGGAACCAAGGGTTTCCAAATTGCATCAACCTGCTGACGCAGGTTGATATGACAGTATATATGTTTCGTCTTTCAATAAAGTGACTACCATAATTCCCTGTAGTCATCGAAACGGTCTTGTATCTCATTCTTCCACCCGTTTCTTACTATAACTGTCTCTTTAAAACGGTTTCATGGAAGTTGAATTAATCCGTGTTTAATCGCTATTTCATGATAATTTTCGCGTGCCCTTTTCATGTAATTTTTTTAAAGGGACTAAAAACAAGTTTCCCCGAAATTAATTTTTAGCTGGAGCATTTTGAGGTGGTTTGGAACAAGTATAACATTTTGGTATAAAAAGATTTATGACACGTTTACTGATCAATCTATTGCTTTCTCTTAATCTTAAGACTTAAGTAGTGCACAAATCCTTTATAACTCATCTGCAATCATACTTAACTGCTATAAAACCTATTATTTTCCCGGATTTTTGAAAGGTAGTACGATTTCGATTTCCTGAAAAATGAAGAGCAAAAAAGAATGCTTCGAGAAAAATCTGGAACCAGTTTTTATAAAATAATACCAACTCAACTCATTGTTAGTATATATTATCCACATGAAATCCAATAAAAATTGACCATGAATTGTCTAGAAGTCCTAAATCGCGTGTGTTCCAAAACCCCGACAACGCCGTAAACCTTTATGCCCGAAAAAACGTCCATATGAATCATATAATGTGTATAAATATAATCCAGTGCAACGTAATGAAATGAGTTTGTAAAGGGTAAGATGAGCGTAAAAGAAATAAAATTTATTGAAATGGTAAATGGTAAAAGATCTCCGTTCGGTTGCATTGCAGCAATTAGCATTCGTATAAACCCGGTATTGGCACAAGAAAAGAGAGGTTAAAAACTAGCGTTCCCGTTCACCCGATACTACTGTTTGAGGAGACGTTGGGTTGTGGGGGAGGACAGATCCTGAGGGTCATCTCTTGAGCGGTTCTAGTTCCTTCGCGTTTATCAGGTGGAATTCGTTCACAAAGTAGTAAAAGTGCTTGTAACACGTGTTCACGTGCGCTTCCTGCAAATCAAAACTATTCGTTACCGTTCGTTTAATGTAAAACTAAAATGGAAGGTGTTCAAAACTCACGGCCCCGAGCGCGACGATCCGATCAAAGTGGTGAATGTACACGTGAACAAACACCCTGAATAGTCTGGTGAGTATTTTTTTGCAAATGGATTGGAAGTTTTTAGGGAACGGCTGATCAGTCCTGGTTGGGAACACGTTTTCCGAGTTGATCTGGTTTTCGATCCAGTCCATAAGCAGGTTAATGTACTTACTAGCGGGTAACTGCGTCGGCTTCTTATACTCTGGAGTGCTCGCATCCGCCCACAAGTACTCGAACTTGGGACCCCCGCTCATCGTCGGGCACGTCTTCTCAGAGCAATAATCACATACCGTCCCGTATATCAGGTTTATCCGGTTGAAGAAGTCAACCACTGCACAGTAATATCAATTAAGGTTGATAACGAGTAACCAGATAAGATAAGAAACAGCACACGTTATTTACCGTGCACGGCGATCCCAGTCGTTAAGATCTTCTCCAGGAGGCAGCTTGACAGCGTGAGCGAGATTAATTCCCGAGCTCAACTGGCCTGGGCGGCCTTGTGCAGCCCATACCTTAGCGTTCCTGGCTCAAACTTCTTCTTTGGGCGAAACGTCTACAAAACAACAGTTTTTAAATTAGTATTTAAATGTTACTAAACATCGTGTTCGGGTTAAAGGTTCGAAATCCAACACCTTCTCTTTCTGGAAGAATTCTAGGAACCCGTGCAGCGCCATGTCTAGTTCATTACACTTGCGATTTTAAATGTTTACTCGGGGTTTTAAAAAAACTTATTTACTCAGCAGGATACTCTGTCTCTGTTTTGAGGTTTTCCTTCAACACTATAGCTATACCCTCTTTTCCTCTATGTGTATACACTACTCTGATGTTGCTATTGCTACACTACCCCGGATGTTTGGGTTTCATCACGAGACATTACGCGTATGCCTGCTGCTTTGTCCGTCCACAAAATCAGGTTCAAATGACTTTTGAGTTGATTTGCTCACCCCAATCTCGTGCTTCAACGTACAATAATATGGTACTATGCAATTAAACCTTGTTGTGGAGTTTAAGTCGTTTAGGTCCTTGATTAGCAACACAATAACGCGATGAATCGGCTACTTGAGCACACCCGTTTACTTCCGTTTGGTTTTGTTGGTTGGGGAACTACGTTCTGGTTATAGAAACTTGCTGGACATTCATCGCTGGGCCTTATTTGCATGCCAAGGCTGCTATTTCAGATTAAATTGCAGTTTAATTGAACATTCTGGTTGAGGGAGGTCCAACTCGGGGTCTAGTGAGACTCGACGCTATGTGACGCCGTTTTAGATCGACGCTTGTGGTAATTTGCGTGATGAAAAGGCTGGAGGTTTTTATCACACAACGGTCAGGTTTCCGGGGTGTTGTGAAACTGACGTTAAAACCAGGTTTATGAAGGAATTGCGAGGATTTATGCTGGAGTTTCAGGGGTACGCGTCAAAACACTCGTTTATACTATGCTAGATTTACAACCGACGGGTTATCGAAACGCACCAATGAGCTTGCCACCGTTGTCAGGTTACATAAACATGTGCGTTGATGAGCCAGAAATGCCCAAAACGAATGACCATATTAAAAATTTACTCCACATTTCTGATATTTCTGACATCCAAAATAAATGATCCTCATTATTGGGTAAAACAAGCATTAGACTCCAGCAGCAATGATGAGGTAAAAGATGTGAGGATAGCTCATAGATATCCGGACTCACTCATCTTATCATGTTAAGTAGAGCGAGAATGAGATTAACTTGAGCATGTGTTTCGTGGGCGCTGAAGCGAGAGAAGCTTAATGGGGAGTATAATTTAAAACGCGTAAACGCACTCATCGGAAACATCATGTTAAAAAAGATAACCACTTTCGAGAACGTTTCTCTTATGAAAGTTAGAAATCACGATATCTTTTTCATGAACGCTACCAAAAAACATAGCAATCAATTTTTAAAACTTAATTAGGATGAGAGAAATTATTACGAAATTGGGGTAGCTTATAAAAGCGCGAGCTTGCGGCTCTAACCTCAGTATTCAGCTACTACTCAAGAATTCAGAATCATGAAGGTTCTACTCATCAGTCTCCTGTTCATCGCGCTGGTCTGCGTCAACGCAGGTGGGTTCTAAGTCTCTTTAAATTCAAACTTTCAGCTAATTACCGTGATCGTGCAAGTAACGCTATCGTGTTTATTTCCAGGAGCCAAGCGGTTTGGGTGTTTTTCCAGTACCGCGAACGCTGTTCCTAGGATGGGTGTGCCCAGTATCTGAGTTCGATGTTTACTAACATTGGGGTAATACCGTACGACCTTCTTGATTTTCTGTCGGCATTTAGTTTTTTTTTTGCTACGATGTTGATGGTTTTGTTCCGATGCAGATGTGGGTCTTGGGAGTCGTGGATAGTTCAATGACCAGATAGGTCCAGGTGTGTGGTTAGACAAGAAGGGGGGGGGCGGTGTCTATTGGTGATGTTATAATTCACTATAGTTGTAACTACTCTAGGGTCAGCGGGCCTTCCCTAAAGAATGGGGGTGGGTTGTTACAGTTCTAATACTTCACGAAACCACAATCTCGGTAATGCCCGTAAATCTTCGATAAATTGTGTGGCCCACTTGTTTCTCATCTTTCCAGGCCTGGAAGCCAGGGGGGTTCTGTACTCTAAGACCCCACCTTAGTTGCTCGGTGGCTTTATTCCTGCCCTCAGACCGGAATTTTTGGGGTCTAGATTGATTCTTGCAGCGTAGTGCCCCCGTTATGGCGTCTGCGCGCCTGGCTTATGCTATATGTTTTTCAATGAGAGCGTTCCTTTATGGTTATTGATTCGAATTGCTAAATATTCTGAATAGTTAAATTGTTTGTTCAGCGTTATCGTTTTGTAAATCGTGCGTTTGGCGGGATTTGTCGTGTCTTTGGTTTGTCTATTGGGCTCATCTACCGTATCTGATAACAGATAGTCTGGGCTTAAAGAACGTTCTTGTCTAAACGCATGTCTATGTTGTAATGGAGTTGCTATACGTTTCTACTTACTGGGGCGAGTTGTGTATAATGCGTTAAGTAAATGTAGTTACTTAGATAGATTGAGGCTTACGGACAGCAACTCTCGATTTGCACATGAATGTTGGTTGTAGAATAACGAGAGAAGTTGATGTGCGTCGGAGTGATAGCGAGATATTATCGGTATTTTATTTATACACAGTAGCATTTTCATTTTGATTAATGCTCCGTATTCAGTCAACTGTTTGGTCTGGAGGTTGTGGTTGAACGTAATCCGTGAAGGAGATGAGTGTTGAACGTTTTTTTGAGCGCTGCTAGCATGAAGAAGCCTAGCTACACGCTTGATTGAGGAAGTTGTATGTGAACGTCCGAAACTTATCAACCGGGAGGGTTTTTTGTTATGGATATTTCGCAGCGTTGAGTAACATTCAATGGGGGCGACGGTGTTGAGATAGGCTGTTTCCAGAGGTGTGCGCGTATAAGCTGAGTTTATTGACCCTGCGAGGTAAATGGAGAAAACGTAAGCGTCTGGAAGTAATTTTTCTTTTTAAAATCTTCTTTTGAACAGAAAAGTCTAATCAATTCGGCGCGTGTCTGTCACTTTGAGGTGAGTTCTTTTGACTCAGAATGATGGAGTTTCGTAGCGATCCCTCCAAATTGAACTCGGAATGTTGGGTGATCTTGGCCGCGGAATTGGGCCGTTTGATCGCAACCAGCCGCCTTCATATTGGATGTCACCCGCGGCGTGTTTATAACCACGATTGTTGGTATTCCTAAACGAAAATCGCGTGATCCTTCTGTAAACTTCTACCAGCTCCGCTCGCCCTTGTGTTGATTTTGCAATCCTGTGCGATTTCCTGCTCCGTGTCGGAATAAACTCCTGCTCCTCGCTGATTTTTCGTTTAAACGAAGTTTTGGAAACCTGGGAGCTTTTTTGACCCTAAGCACTTTGATTATCCGGGGTGTCGTTACAACAAATTTTGCATAATTTCTCACAAACTCTTAAATGTTTACGAGGTTTTTGTTGAAAATATTCCATATCCAACTTTTTCCACAGGGTGAAAACCTTTCTGTTTCGCGCGACATGAGCCGACTCAGCCATGAAAATCATTGTCGATTTCACGTTAGGGACGGGAAGTCAAGTGTGATTGATATTGAACACACCGCTCCATTAGGGGGAGAATGTCGATACGACTGCATTCATGGAAATTGGGTGGGCTGGGAATGTGACATATTTGTATTGTCCGACAGTCTGTTGAATATTGTGTGCAAGGGAAAGGTCAGAAATGCATAGCCTGAAAATTTCGGCACGCATTAAGGTTAAATTTTAGTGTTCAACTTGCGAAATCAGATGACCCAAGAACTCTGTGAGGGTTTGCAACAGCGTGCTATCTTTCATGTTTGGCGGCTTACTCCACGGTTGGTCCATCCAAAACCCATTAAACAACGTCCCCTAAGCTTTATAGTACTTCCACGTGCTTCATGGGGTGCTAGGCGCGGGGCACTCTGTTTCTAACCCAACCATGTCGAAACCGGCATCGTGTTAACGAAGGCTACCGTGTTCAGTGTGTTTTAAGTTCGCAAGCTCTCCATCTGGAAGGTTTGCACAAAGAGGCTCTAAACACCTTTGTTTGGTTGTGTCTGCGGTCTTCGAGGATTATCTTATTCGATTTCATGGCTACGCTAATGGATGAGGGTTTTTAAGTTGGGGAAGTTGTGTTGCAGATGTAATCGATTTCAATAGGGAAAAAGATCGGGTTCGAGTAACTGGTGGCTTCGGTGGGTTCGAGAAATTGATCAGGACTCATCCATAAACCATCCATAACCCATCCATAAATCGTATATAACTAATGCAACTTATCTCACAACCTACTCGCTGTAGGTAATGCTACCTTATGAACAGCGCATATAACATACCTTGATAATCAGTCAAACATTATCTTATCTTGCAAGCTGTCAAAGTAGCAATGATTTGACAAGTTTCTGCTGAGCATAGTTTTCGTGAGCTACACGAAAACGTTCATAAACGTTTGCGTTAGTTTCATTGCGAAATGTTTACGCAAAGCTGAAGGTCCCGTTCATTCGTTCGTCTGCACATTCGGCCTTGGTGTGTTGCAGATGGAAACTAATTATGTAAAGTGGCAATATTACGATTGATTGTAGTAAAAGTCGTGAAACTCCATTAATTAAGCACTGTGCGATTAAGATGGAGTGATAAAGCCAGGCGCCATTCGCTGAAGTAATTGGCTACTCCGTGAACAAACGAGAATGCCTTCGAAGAGCCCGGGAGGAAAGCGACCCGCACGTAGGCAGGGTCAATCTGCAGGAACAGCATCGTTCGCCGACGTCGCCCAAGTAGTTGTTGCAGCTGCAGGCGTGATAACAGCTTAAGTAAGTACATAATAAATAACGCTAACATTCTTGTCCTAAACGATTTTAAACATCGTTTCAGTAAACGCCGTGAGTATCGTCGTCAGCAGGCTGAAACTCAACAAAATGCTGAAACCCAGGGACACCGTGATCAAAACACTTTAAACCTGCATGGTTTGCAAACAGAGTGTTTCTCAACTAGCGAGATCTGGAGTGGAAATATTGGCTACTCCATGTGGTCACGTTTACTGTCGCGACTGCATCTTTCAAGCTTTGAGGGACAAACCCGAGTGTCCCGAGTGCCTATCGAAACTTTACATTCAAAATTTAAATACGATCCACTTCTAAATATCATCAAAGGTTTTGAAACTAAATTTAATTCTTGTCGAATAAATGTAATGACTTGATTATGAGCGAATATTGACATTATCATTTCCGAAACAGCAAATTCCTATAAATCAAGGTAATGCGGAGAGATAGGAAACGTATAAAGTACTTCCAGTTATAAGCCATTAACCGAATTTCACCAAAATTCCATGAAAAACGCTTGCTGAAAAACGAGACACGGATTCACAGTTTCAAGAATCGTCATACTACGACGGTGACGGTCATAGACATAGAAATGTAATTGCTACCTCCAAACATATCATCAACAAGTATAAAATCTAATGCCAGTGGAATTTTAAAGAGTTGTAAATGAGTTAAATATGAGTTAAATGAGACTTAAATATGAGTTTTGAAAGTATCAATCAATCATACATTTAGATTAAAACTGAATCTCACAAAGCCCCAAAAGATAAAATATTATTTCCTTCGAGCAAGAAAGATACTTGGAGCATGCAATGGTATTCAAAAGTGCTATATAGCGTTCAAAAATTAGTGATTTATTAACCGTTTCCAATGAGCTGGCCGTTGCTCAGTAGTTGCAGTGTGGAGTGTAATGGGATGTTGTGTGAATTCTTTCATTTGAACACAGCTGGAAGTTATTCCTTTTAAGACCTATCGTTTGACTGGAAACATCTTGTTGTTATTTTATTGACGCAAAAATATAGAAAATTGTCTTGTCCCTCTTATATCCTCATAGATTATTCCTGAATGTAATGTACACCAATGTACTTCTGATAAACACAGTTAGCAACCATATACATGTATAATGGTTGCTAAGTGTTTTTATCAGAAGTACATTGATGTAATGTGCTATTCATCGTTAATCATAATGCACTAATTCTGTAAAAAAATAATCTATAATCCAACGTAAGATTTGTTGTTTGCATAGTGAGTTGTAAATGAGTTAAATATGAGTTTTGAGTGAGTTGAATGAGATTTATGAGGGGTTTGTACTACCACAGTACCAACAATTAAAAGTAACCGTAGAGTTTTGTTCATCGCAAGTATAAACAGTTTATAATTTATTAAAACGCAACAAAAAAAATAATTTAAAGCTCAATAAAATCTACTCGTTAGATTTATTGTCGAGCTCATCGTCTTCGTTGGTGGGACTCCTGGCAGGGACGCTCTGGAGCCTGCTCCCGTTCACAAGATTAGGCTTGATCTTGAGCGTTTCAATAGGAACGTTCTCGACGACAGTGGCAGAGTCCTCCTCGTCTGAGCGTTCTTCGTCCACATTCTCCGAAACAATGACCACACTCCCGAGCGTAGGTTTAATAGAAGGAAGTTTCACAGAGCCTCCAATCTCCTCATCAACTTGCCTGGTGACCCGGTTTTTCTTGATAGTCGTTTTGCCCGCAACATCATCTTCCTCCTCGTCCTCCTCTTCCTCAGCGTCTTCCTCCTCCTCATCTTCGTCGTCGTCATCCTCCTCATCGGCTTCTTCCTCGCTTTCGTCCTCGTCCGATTCTTCGTCTTCCTCCTCAGGGGCAGCTGTGGTCGAAGCGTTGGCAGGGAATGGAGGCTGGGTTACCACAGGGTTCGGGGTTGTTGAAATATCAACAACGGTTGGAACGAGGTTCGGAGTGTTTGATTCGGGAAGCTTTTCAGTTGTTATGGCTTGTGATTCTGGGATGGGGGATGGGGAGATTGGAGTGTCGCTGGCGTTCGTGTTTCGGGGGAGAACCTCATTCTCGCTGTTCAGGACTATCGGAGCGTCCTTGTCCGTAATTTGGATCACTGGGGCAACCAGAGAATATGTTTTTTATTTCTAAAATCTATAAAATGAGTGGATAATGGCTTGTAGCGTTACCTTCAGCGTCCCTTGGTTCGGCAGGGAACGCGTACGCGATTCCAAAGAGGGCGAGTAGCACGAAGCACCGCATGATTGTATATGTGTGTATGCTCGAGACTCTAGATAGCGATTAAAGAAGCTAGCGCGATTATTCACGTTTATCAAGGTCATAGTTTCAAAATATCCAAGAAAGAGAAAGCGATCCGAGCAGGTTTCTTCGCACGTTATGAGTATGATTTGCTGATATGATTTGATGAGATATGATCATTTTAGTAGCATCCCTACTACCCATTTCGATCAGATCACCAAAGCGAAGCCTACAAGAAAACTTGCTGGGTGACAATAAGGAAAGAAGCAAACCAGTTCGATCGTCGTAAACTCAGCCTCGAGTAACCTCAAAAAACTTTCTTTCGAGTTACACTGCGAGTGAACACACTTGCTTGTCTCCGGAGTGACTCATGCGTGTTCAATAATTTTGCACTTTTCCTTCATTCCGTATGCGACAAAAATCTCAGAGCATTTATTGCAATCTCAAGTAGTATGAACAGAGTATTAAATCGAAAATGAATTAAGACCACGATCCAGCCCCGTAGCCACCCCCTTTTCCGCCTCCATTGCCCCTATGATAACCTCCCTCTCCCCCTGCAGCGCCTGTTGGAAATTGCTCCTTGCAGCTGAGCTTGCAGCGTTGTGAATAGCTCGGTTGTTGCCGCCAGCGCCTGGGACACGTCTCCTGCCGCCTGGAATCCGCACCGTCTAGAATTAAAACAAAAGTATTTAGCACCAGGAAAATAAGGGTTCAAACCCCAAAAAAGCAAAAGCTCACGTTGAACACGCCGTTGGCCTGTTCCTTGGTAACGGGGACGGTGAACTGAGCGACATATTGAGCAGTGGTAGCAAGCTTGTTTGAGTAGTCCCTGCCAACAGCCTGGCTCACGGCGGAGGAAGCGCTCCTGCTAGCAACATTCTCGTTGTGTGATCTCGAATGGCGGCGTCGCCTGCCTTCCTCGCGTACTCGCCGCCCTGTTCTGATCGTCCAAGTTTGGGCCTGAAACTGGGATCCCCCGCTTCACGAGCTTGTGACTCCAACCCAGACTAGCCTCTGAAAACGAAGGCAGATTATTAGAAACGAGCCTCGAAGTAAAGTTTCGCTGGGGCGACTTGAAACTGACCTGAAAACAGAACTCCAACGAAAATGACAGTGCTCCACAACATGTTTCGAATATACGGGATGCTTACTCAACACTAACGTTTCATAGCGAATTGCACCCTTTTATATGTTCTCAACACAATCGCGTTTAAAACCTTGTTGCGTAATCAGGACACTCCACTCAATACTTGTTATGCTACTCATTATGCTCAAAAACAATTATGCTCCGAATGAATGGGTTTCGTTTCAAAACCCTTAGAAATGCGTTCACAATTGAACAAATGAGCTTTCAGCAACTCACGCTAAAATAAAGTCGAACGATCGCGTTAGTGTGTATTTCTTTGGTGTATAAAACCAAGATAGTTTAATGTGTAATTGTTTGTAATGAATCTACAAACGAAAATATTTGGTCAGAACAAAAAAAATGAACGAAATCAGGCAAATCCCCTGATTTTGAAAAGAGAGAGAAGCAACATAGCGCTACACATACACAGGTCCACTTCCCCCGCCGTTGCGTTCGTTTTTATTAAACGAGGGACTCCTCGCCCTTTCGTCAGGCTGAGTTTGTTCGGTATTGTTGGCGGCCGCAGCAGCTGCGCGGCAGCAGCAAAACCCGCAAGATCCTCGAGGTGATAAGCATCGTCAAAGAACCTCCTAAAAGTGAACTCAAAGAACCCGTGAAACTGATTATCGTTGTTGTACAGATCGTCCTCGAAGTTTAGCCGGTGGTCGGATGCCTCCTCCTCGCAAGGGTCAAAGTTGCTCGTGTCCGTTGGATGCGCTATCTTTGGGATATACGGGGCTATCGTGCGACGAATGTTTATCGGTGGAGAGGACGACGAGGACGACGACGACGACGTCGTCGACGATGATGAACAACTAGAGTACGTGCTTGAATAGTGTGCTCGGTTTGTTGAACACGACGTCGTCGACAGCGCGTCTGAGTAGTCGGGAGGCGCCGCCGATACACATTCACGGGCAGGACTATTCGGGTGGAATATTGGGTACAAAAACGAGTGGTTCTGCACATAACACGAAAAATCGTTAACTTATTACTCATTTCACGCAATGATAAGCTCGTGCATAAGGTTGCATACTCACTTTAATTTGCTGAGCCCCGTTTTTGCCAAGCCTCCTCGAATGGTCCGTACACAGTTTGAGAATGAGATCTAAAGAAGAATTAGTATGAAGTATGTTGTACTATATGGTAATCGTAAAGTGTTCAAGTACGCGACCTCTCGCCTCCCGGGCGACAGCGGGCGGGCTGGTGTGGAGGGCTACTGAGTGTTTTCTCCCAAGAGATGACTTTATACTGGGTTTCAGCGGGGGTGGGAGCGAGGAAGGGCGGTTGTCCGACGAGCATTTCATAGAGAATGACCCCGACACTCCACCAATCACACAGCTGCGTGTACCCCGTCCTGAGGAGTACCTCAGGCGCGATATAGTTTGGAGTGCCAACCAAGCTGTGCGCTAGACACCTGAGATTATGCGCGTCCTTGTTCCCGTTCCTCATCATCATCATTCGTCTGCGTTCCAGCACTTTGGGTCCGTTGCTAACGGTTTGCTTGTTGGGTCCGTGCTCGTTGCAAATGTTCTCTGCGCAGTGAACGCACGTGTTTTCCTGGTAGTACTTGCTGTTGTGCGTCCACCTGAAGCCCGTGCACAGTCCGAAGTCAGTCAATTTTATGTGACCGTCCCTGTCGATTAGTATGTTGTCCGGCTTTATGTCTCGGTGGATGAAACCCATCTGTGCACTGACTCTATCCGCGCACGGTCAAGCTCCGCTATTGTAGACTGCGCCAGCGGCTCCTGGAATATACCCTTCTTTATTAGCAAACTCATCAGGTCTCCTCCGGGGATATAGTCCATCACGAAATACAAATGGTCCTTATCCTGCACAAATCGAATAACTCATTAAGTTTGGTTCAGGTAATTCAAGAATAGTAATACTCATGGGGTTGAGGACTAACCTGAAAGGAGTAGTAGAGTTTGACGACCCACTCGTTGTCGGCCTCGGCGAGAATGTCGCGCTCGGCCTTGACGTGAGCGACCTGGTTCCTCCTAAGCACATCTGATTTCCTGAGTGTCTTCATGGCGTACAGCAACTGAGTATCAATTTTCCTGACGAGCGCAACCTCCCCAAAAGCTCCTACTCCGATAGTCCTGATCACCTTGAACATGGACTTGTCCATTTTGGCACGCTTTAAACGTATGTAGTTTGATTCCTTTTGACTTAGCATTCTCCTCATCTGAGTTTGAGCCTCCTCCGATAACCCTATCTTAGCCATCTCTGACTCCAACTGCAAACGGCGGTGCAGACGCTCCTGGTGAGATTTTATCACGTTCTCCACGTGCTGCTCCATGAAAAACTTGAACGCCGCCGGACTGTACACGCGGACCTATGTTTAAACAATTTACAGTGGTTAGTACCGTGTTTTAGATTATAAGAATCGAATATTGAACTGCATGTTATTCCCGCTAACCTTTGACTCGAATCTCTCTTCCTCTTTTTCTTTGGATAGTTTTTTTCTTTCTGGAATGGGGCTCTCGTGAGTGTGAATAATCTCGTGTTGTGTTTGTTGCGGTGGTGAGGGGTTGTTGTTTGGTTTCTTAGGTTTAGGTGGTAGTGGAGGGGGCGGAGAAGATGGCACAACAGGCGGTTTGTTTTCGTACGGAGGTGGAGGGTTGTTGTAGTGTTTTGGGGGAGGCGGAGCTTGCGTTGATTGCTCAACATTCGTGGCAGTCTGTAGCACAGGCTTGGGCACAACGGTGCTCTTAATGATTAGCGTTGGTTTGTTGCTGGAGGGCGTGATTTTATACTGAAGCTGAGAGGTGGGTGAGTTAGAACTGGTGTGAATCGGTGGGGTTGTGGAGCAAGCGCGCGAGTTAGGTTGCACGCTGTTGTACGTTTTCTGAGGTGGTGAAGGGTTTCTAACGGGGATCGCAGGGTTGCGCTCATTCAGATCCATTCTCCTCAACAGTTGCTGCACGTTCATAGGTACTTGACTCGGCACAAACGGGTACTGTTGAGCTCTGTACTCTATCGCTCCTGGACGGGATACTGGCGGAGGGGGAAGCTGACTGCTCAGCAGCTTCGTGTTCGGGCTCTGAGAACTCGTGTTCGTCGTCGGCGTGATCGTCCCACTTGAACTAGTTTTATAGTAATACTCGCTACTTGTTGAGCTGTTGTCGTTCGATGACGCGTTGGAAGTTGACAGCGGCGTGAAGTAACCGTTTGTCTGGTAGTAGTACGCCGCCGCTGCCGCCTGCTGCCTGGGCGCTTGTGGCTTCGCATCGCTTGGGGGTAGCGGGGGAGGAGACTGTCGCAAGGCTGAGGGCCGTTTGACCCGTTCTGCAGCAGGATGCGTGGTATACAACGTACGGGGAGGAGGCTGGTTCGGGGGCAGCGGGGACGACGACGTCGACGACGCTGATGGAGCATACTGAACACTCGACGACGCCGTGGACGACCCAGAAAATACTGTCGCAAACGGCTGCAGCGAGTTTCTAAGTTTTTAATTAAATACACCTCATTTAGTACATTCACTCTTAAATACAATCACGCAGACGTTGGATAAACACACAAAAACACATGTTTCGTCATATTGTAAACAATCAGAAATATGCTTTAATGTTTTTCTCCTGTAATCAGGTGATTGAGGCTAACATTTACACATTTGCAAATTACAAACATTGCCTTCATTATCTGCACAACCAAAACAATCGCCATCACAACAATCAAACTGCAATGCTTCATGCTCCATTCAGCACTCTTTTCATAAAGCCTGATTGTTTACAAATCTCCAGGTGTAGTTCACACCTGGACTACATTTAAATCCCCACTCAATTTAACAGATTTAACCATGCTTAATTCAAAGTATCTTACCTGATTTGCTGAAGTGCTTTTTGGTGATATGAGCTCCTGACATTGTTATTGTTATTATTACAATTATTAGCCGAGCTATTATTACAATTCGCACAGTTATTCATCGTAGTTTCCACAGCACATTCTGGTGGCTAACTCTAAAATTAATTTAGTACGTATCAACTATTCTATTTTAAAAAAATTACAACTCGACTCTAAAATTTTGAACGATTACAACTCCAATCAAAATATTTCCATCCATCCGTTCGTGTTTATATGTGTAAGGCACTTTGAAAAGGCACAAGTTCCGTTAAAAATTCACTTAAACTAAACGCCACGAATCAACTCAACGTTAAAATTTAAAAATTGGACAAAAAACCCTACGAGTTAACCCTAAAAACGATAATAACATAAGATAACATAACAATAATATATAACGTGCTGATATTTATAACCGTAGTCCCACTGCCAGATCTATATACCTTATATATATTTTTTTCAAAAAAATTCCTTTCTGATGACGTACACGCGATATTATTCTTTTGTGATCACACAACAAACGGGGAGCTGATCAAACGGGGAGCGTTCAGCCTTTACAACTTCACGTACACCTACTTTGGCTATTCCTCCAACTACACTTTATTACCAATTAAACACTGTAGTATTGGTAACCAGTTAATTTTAATGATTGATTGTAGCCAGAGTACATAACTGAGCGTCGAGCTTGAACACCCCCAAAACATCAGTAACATTCCAAGACCAACTCGCCCGCGATCCGTCAGGTGGCTCTTGGCAACTTTAGTGAAATCCCGGTTAATCAACAGTTGGAAGCTGTTTAATAGGTTTAATAACGCATTAACGTGTAATTAAACAATGTAGTCGTTAATTTAACCGGGTTTACGGTTTATATACGACGTTTTCCGGGAAATAAGAGCATGGAGAGTTGGTGCATTTACTTACGTGTGTATTTGACATGTACTGTTGATCGAGTGTGAAATGATCGTGGATGAGGTAGCTTGAGCATTGGGATGGGGGTGGAGTGTACACGAGATGAAGAGTAGGATTGTTTTTCCTTGACGGCTGAGGATTAGTATGTAACGTAAAAGTAAACCTGAATGAAGGTGAATCAGCGACACGATAAAAAGAGGAGTTAATCCACCCTGCGTGCATTTGAGTCAAGTACTGCTTAAAATACACCTAACGTGATTGTGCATACTAATGTTGATTTGGGTGTGTTCCTCGGTTCGATGAACAATACGTAACGAGGGTGTTCAACAATCCTTTTTGGGAAAAATCATCTGTGCTAGTTTACGCATTCAGTTCACCAGTTGAGATAAAGCGAATATGGAGGATTTGAAACAGAACGGGGGGGATAATGGAGTTCACGGGGAGGAGGAGGTCTCTCCTGCGCCTCCAGCAACCGGTGACGAGGAACAGAACAGCGGGGCTGTACCAGAAATCGAACTGATCATCAAGGTAAGGAATAATGAACAAGTTAATCTGTGTCAAGGACAAGTAAACTAAATAAGTGATGTTTTAAATAATTCGTAGGCGTCGACGATAGACGGTCGTCGTAAGGGGGCGTGTTTGTTCTGCCAAGAGTACTTCATGGACCTGTACTTGTTAGCGGAGTTGAAGACGATAAGTTTAAAAGTGACAACGGTGGACATGCAGAAGCCTCCGCCTGATTTTAGGTCAAATTTCGAGGCGACCCCACCCCCAATTTTGATAGACGGAGGGCTGGCAGTGCTTGAGAACGAGAAGATTGAGCGGCACATCATGAAGAACATTCCTGGAGGACACAACCTGTTTGTGCAGGACAAGGAGGTGGCCACGCTTATCGAGAACGTGTACTCCAAATTCAAGCTGATGCTGCTGAAGAAGGACGACACGAGTATCAGGAACCTGCTCACGCACTTAAAGAAGATCGATGACCATCTTGGACTTAAGCAGACGAGGTTCCTCACTGGAGACACGCTCTGCTGCTTCGACTGCGAACTCATGCCCAGGTTGCAACACATTAGAGTTGCTGGTGAGTGCGGTAAACACCCAACAAACGTTACTACTCCGAGTGATCTTACTTAGTTAGCTTACTAATGACTTCACTCTCATTTCAGGTTCATTCTTCGTGCCCGGGTTCAGCGTGTCGTCCGAGTTCCGTAACTTGTGGCAGTACATGGCAAACATGTACAACTTGGACGCGTTCACGCAGTCGTGCCCCGCAGACCAGGACATAATAAACCACTACAAGCTCCAGCAAGGAGTCAAGATGAAGAAGCACGAGGAGCTGGAGACGCCAACGTACACGACCTCCATCCCGACCGTGTGAGCTAGTTTCAGCGTTTGTATTCCAAAATATCAGCATTATATCACCACAGTACTTAGCAATCAAATCCTTTCCTTTCTCTCTGTGCGTGGACCAACATATATGTATCGACAAATCGTATATTCTTTGTTATGCCGTGTGCCTTACAACCTCAGTCTGTGAACAGGAAACTACTTGTTCCCGTGTTTCTGCTTCCGGTTTATTATTCCAAAAACTATGCTAATAAATTATCGTTATTTAAAAATTAACACGCTTGCGCTCATTCAACACATTATTAAGTGCGTAAAGATAGGCAAAAGGCATATAGGTTTGTGTTAAAACGATTAGGATACTTTATTATCGTAGGGTTCAACAAGTAAGTGTATGTTAATATTATATTTTCCACTACAAGGTGTCTACAATTTAAAACATGGGTATCATGTAATACGTTTTTTCCGTATATTATATCAGTTTTATCATACTGGTGAACTACAATGAGACAATCGGTTTGATACTCTTTCCCTCAGCAGATTGGCTCGTCCGTTCGAAAAGGATTAGAATACATAAAAACTTGATATGATGCAGTAACGGAACGGGGGAGTTAACACAAAAGTAATAATTCGTGTGCTACTTTACAAGAACGAGTGGTTTAGCCCCTTTTGCTATATTGTCTTGACACGAACTTAAGCATAACAAGAATAGAATGAACGCTAGCAGCCTTCAAGGAAAACAAGAGGTCGGTAAAAAATTAAAGTCCAATTCGTTGTGTTTCTCCCACTTTACATGTCTCCAAAAATCCCTGCAAACGTTTTCCTCAGGTTCTTCATCGTGTCCTCGGAGTCCTCACCGGTTCCAGTTCCAGCAGCTCCACCCCCACCCTCCCCTTTAGATTGAGAGTTCTGCCTAGAGAAGAACGAGCCTGCTTTATTGCTTATCTGGGACGCAGAGCCTGTTATTGACGCTGACGAGTAAAACCCACTGCTACTACTACTATTTGGCTGCTGGGCTGGAGCCGCTGACGCTGCTCCTGATCCTGACGCCCCGCTTGACGCCGCTGCTGTCGCAGAACTTGTTGTTGAAGCTGTTAGGGAAGGAGTTTTAACTTTTAATGACCGATTTAAGTACTTTAAAACGTGTGTTTAGCAGATTGTGACCCACCCTGAGACTCCCTCCGACTAATACTGGGACTACTACTAATCTCATTAGGATTCGCAGGATCTGAAAACGTGGACTCTGACCCACTGGTTCGTCGGTATCTGGTTCCAGGTCCAGGTGCGCCAGGGGGCGCGTTCGCCTGAGATGGAGGTAGGGGTGCGACCCCGATCCCGCCAGTTTGCTGGCCAGTGTACGGCTTGCATAGTTGGTTCATCCGTGATAGCACTAGCTCAGCAATATGCCTCCTATCGTCCTCCTGGCTTTCCCCCATCAGACTCAGTGCAGAGTCATTCACTTCTATTATGTACTCCCTCCCATCTTTTCCCACAATCACTTCCAAAGCGCAAATGTCGAGACCGCCGAATAGCGTCGCCACGTTGTCCACCCATGAACGGTACTTCTCGTTCATCTGGATCTGCTCCAGCATCGCCGATCCAGAACCAGACTTCCAGTGACCAACTATCCCTTTCCGCCTGAAATAATAAAATCGTGAGTTGATTTCAGTTTGAATTGTGGTTGAAAACCAGTAACCATGGTCACTTACATGAACGCCTTGTACTGGTTGCCGACTTTCTGAACGTGGACATCACACCTGGCCTCGACATAAGGCTCGCTAGTGCAGTAGGTGCCAGTAACGGCAACAACGCTAGAAGCATCTTGGTAGTCGTTGATAGTTCCTACGCGGATTTTACCTAGGCCCCCGTGAGCGTGTCCAATCTTAAGCACAGCAGGCAGTTTTGGAATGTAGCTGCTCATCTCCTTGAAGTCTGGGTAGAAACACTGGTCAATTAAAGGAAACGCGTCTTTACCCAGCTTACGCTGAATGTTCATCATGTGGGCAAACACCCAAGGCTTATCTTGAAAGTTATACACTGCCTGAAGGCTGTTCACTGACGGCACTCCCCCGTACATCAACGACAGCAACTGGTTCTTATAGTCACGACCTACAATAATAACACAAGAATCAAGCCAATTTTGAGTTCCGAATTTTGTGATGAAATTGAAATTTGAAAGTGTCATGGTAACGCTTACCAGCATCTTTAAGATTTTGCCTAATGAGCACCATGTCAGGAACGAACTGTTTGACAAGTTTGTTTCCCTCCTTCCAGACTGCGTAGGTGACAGCACAGGAGCCCTCCATCGCTGTGATGCTGAGTTCTGTAAACTCGCACTGCTCCACTCTGATCTCGCACTCGTGCACCTTCCTCGTCTTGAAGTACTTTGACCTGGGAAATAACGCTTTCGAATATCAATTCGCCCCTAACAAATAATATAGTAATGATAAATGCGACTCCTTACCAATCAGTGTTCATGTCGTCGATGACGAGGAGCGTGAGTATGCCGACCTCCCTGGCGGGGAGCATCCTGCCCCGAGAAGGCCGCTGCCACTGCCCCCTCCCCCGATGCCATACTGGCTGGCGGTGGACACGACCTGACTGGTGATATTGCTGGTGTACTCGCGTGCGACCCCGGTCAAGCTCTGCACGCGAGTGAGAAAGGAGCTTGACTTGGCGGGGCTAGTTGGCGCACTCGTAGTTTTCGAAGAGTTGAAGATGGTCGTTGAACTTTGAGTGGTGGTGGCAGCCATCCCGATATTTAAATTGGCAGGGGGCTGATTAACAGAAGAGCTTGAACTCGAGGTGTTGGTTTCACTCCGTCTCCACCTGCAGCTGATGAGCTTGAGGGTGGTGGCTGCTGCGGTTGCTCTTTCCCTGATGTCTCGGGATCATCCTGCTCTGAAGACAAGTCTCCAGAGCTGAAGCGACGCTTTAGGTAATTAGACGCATTCGCAGAGAACGACTGCTTAAACGTAGAAAACTGCTTGAACTTGTCCAGCGTGGAGGTTGTTTAAAAACACTAGCTTCACTTTCAAATTTTAATGATTTATCTGCGTATGTTTCTCACTCGACTATATATGGCAACACGCCCTTTTGCCCTGCTACACTAACATGCTGGACAAACCTGCCGAGACAACCCGTGGGCGTGTGCACTTATACCCGAGTTACGCTACACACAGGTTGCAGAGAAAGCTTGAAAGGGAAAGTCACTCTCGTATCTAACATCATGCATATGTACGTTTTGTTCCTACTCGGGACTATACTGCAGGCGCGGGTAAACGGTCTCTCTCTCGGGGCACTTCATGCTATGCAACAAGCAAACCAGAGAAACTTGAACTCTAGCTTCCTGATCTCATTTAGATGCTGCTAATTGCGTGAGTTGCCTTGACAAGTCGCGATATCATGCCAAAACAAGCCAAAACTTTCTTTCAATTCAATAAAAAAAACTTTTTGGCAATGTATTCAACCTTGGAGTGCTTTCTGAGTGGAAAGCAATGCCGTTCTGGATGCTTTATGCAACGCACGGTTCTGCTTTCACCTGAATGAATAATTTGCTTCGTTTTCACGTCGTTTTTAAAACATGTTGGAGCGAATGTGAAAAGTTGGTACGAGCATAACGGTTGTTTAGGAAACGGTTTAAATTAATGTAACCTTCTCACGAAGCCCCGAGTATTAAAACTCATTTGGAATCAATTTTCTCGTGTAGTTAATGTAAATGCTCATTGATTTAAGGCTGTCTGATGCAATCCTCTAGAACTGGAATCATTGAGCAACCGCTTTGAAAATTACATTGCCCGGGAATGTTTCAATTGACCCTTTCATGCATGAAAAAACACGCTTATAAAAGTTCATCTCGAACTAATGAGATCGTGACAAGTAAAGTAACTCCAGAAATTCCATCGTTTGATGATGTTAGCAAAGTTGACAATGAACATGGTGTAAAAAAACTGAATTTTCGAACAAAATAACGTGTAATAGAATGAACATTGATATCACAAGAGTAACGGATAATAACTTAAAAATTATGGCATGTATAAAAACTAAAAACAAACAGAACAGAATAAATTAAACGATTGATATACCCCCAAAGATTATTCACGCGGACTTGTGGTGCTTCTTCCTCCTCCTGAGCGCGACGAGCCCGTGTACCTTCTCCTCCCGTGCTCCTCCGTCTTGCTATTGGCCATCATCTTGATTCCCACCTGTCTCATGGCCAGCCGCACGTTCTGCTTCTTGGTTCGCGTCGGCACGTAGTACACCATTGGAGGGGAGCCCAGTCCCCTGCTTTCCCGAACTCTGTTCCTCAGAACTATGGGGCGGGACTTCAAGCTGCGGGTGGTGCCGAGGAGCAAGCGCGTTGGCACGTCCTTCAGCGCGGGGCTCGTCAGCTCGTACTCGTTCAGCATGTTGTCAATGTCGTGGGGGAGCACGTGCTTTGTCACGTACACTATCGATGGCGAAGGCTCCTCCACGCTTGTGTTGTGGATCGGTTCGCTGCTCGTCCCGTTTATCGGGTGCCACTCCGAGTACTCGATCGTGTTGTTCGTTATCAGCCTGGATACGCTTGTGAGGGACTGCTGAGCGATGGCTCCTGCCTCCTCTGCTCCGGCTTCTTCGCGTACGTGTCGTACGGGTAGTTGGGGTAGTTCGGGGCGGTGGCGGCAGCACTGCGTTCGGGTGGTTCGTGCAGATACCTGGGCTCAGCGTTACTGTTACTGATATTCCGGACGGAAGGAGCAGCCCGCGCGTGCAGAAGCTCGAGCTGGTAAGTCAATTAATATGTTTAGAATCTGGTGTGGCAACGGTTTATGCCTAATTTTGATAAATTCCAGTTTACCTAACACCCCTGGCGTCGGTGATGATGATCCTGTCCATGCTCCACCGGCTGATCCCAGAGTAGAGCCAGCCCTGGTAAGCAGTGTACTTGAGGTTGATCTTCAGCGGTGTGGTCAGGGCTGGATGCGAGATTATTAAACGCTGCAACACGCTTCCAGCAACCATGTTGTCCTTTGGGGTTCTGAAATAAATTCAGAGTTTTAAAACACACTACCAGGATATTAGGTTTGATTTGAAAACGTGAACTCACTGCGTGATGAGGAACGTTTCGTTGACGACCTTGTCTGTTTCAAACTCGTTGGTCCCTATGACGATTGCCTCGAGGCCTCCGTAGGTTGAAATGGGCGCAGGACTCGGACTCGACTCGACGCGAATCCTGTACTGGTTGGCTGAACGACAAATCAAGTTTGTTTACCACACAAAAGGATTAATTGCACGATAACGTAGCGTAACTCACCACAGAAGGGCTCCTCATCCCTGGTGGCGACGTAGAGCAGCGACTTGTCCCTGGTGGCAATATTGTTGTGGTTGAACCCAACGTCCGCGTAATACCCCATGTTGTACGAAACGGCGTTGCTCCCTCCGATCCCATGGAAACAAGCCCCAGTGAGGTACTTGTCGAAAGACTCGCAAAAGAACGCTGGGAACTGGCATCGCGGCGATACTGACTCTGTGAAAAACTTGTACGCTCGCCTGTGGTTGCAGAGGCTCCTCCCGTCAGTTTCTGGTGGGGGAGGTGGCGTTGCGTGGATTTCTGCTGGCAGCGGGAGCATCCTCATCCGCATCTTGTTCTTGTGGTGCACTGGTCTGTCGTGGGACGTTGGAGGGGGAAGCGTCGTCGACGGGATTGCAGGCGTCGACGAGGACGACGAGCTAGAACTCGAGGGGGCTAAATACACACGATATATGCTTTATTTAGTTTCTAATAGAGGTGTAGTAAATGACAGTTTGTTGCGCTAACTTACACCAAATGAGGTCTCTGAACGCCCCGAGAAACATGTGCGAGCATCCCTTCTGCGCCCTGCCCCCATTCGGCTGAAAACCCACATAAATTAATATTAATCACGCAATAAATCAACAACACGAGCGAAAGGTTAATTGGCACCCACGTAAAAGTCGAGATGTCCGATTGCCTCCCAGGACCCGAGCCCTCCCATGAGCAAACTATCCCCGTTGCTGTGTATAACATCGACGAACATTGCGTCGGTGGCGTCGAGCCTGACTTTGGCGTCGTAGCTCTCGAACAGCGGACCTGCGAAAAAAACAACTCCATAGAAACGGGCAACCTCACAACGCAAATGTAAGGTTAAAACCTCACCCGCAGGATCGAGCCCGGTGATTCTGGACAGGTTCTTGAGCTCGCTGCCAGCAAACCCAGCGACGTGGGCCCCGAGGCTGAACCCGATGAGATGAAAGTCCTCGTTCCTGCTCCCGTGCACGGAGTTGAGCCAGTTGACGAGAATGGCGAGTTGCTTGCCAACCAGGCGAGTGTTGACAGCAGCGCGCACGTAGTTAGGAGCGCCGCCCCGTTCTCCCAGTCGATGCAAATGACATTGCAATCAACAACGGCGAGGAGCGCCTGCCTCATCTCTGACGCCCACATCCGATTGCAGGTGGATCCAAACCCGTGGATAATGATTTTGGTCGGGTTTGAGGCGTTGAACTTGCTCTCCCGAGTGTTCGTGTAGTTGTCAAAGTCATAGACCTCGATCGCGTCGTTCCGCGTGTAAACGAAGAACCTCGTGCTGATCTCCTCAGGAGGCGCAGGCACCATGTCGAGGTAGTCGAACACGCCCTCGTCCCTGAAACAGCCGAGAATCCCGTAACAAACCATCTTGATGCCGCGCTTGACCCTCACTGTATTCGACTTGTTGCGGATCTTGTTGGCGTAGAACTCGTAGAGGGACGTCTGAACTGCGTGGAGGATCTCCTCATCGTGGATCTCGTCATCGTCCGGAGACACTTGTCTGAACAGCGCAGTGCTCTTTGGAATCACGTTGCTCCGAATTTCGTCCTGCTTTGCACTATCCTCAGGTTTCACACTCGCAAAACACAATAGAGCACATACTAGCGTGGTCCCGTACATATTTAATACATACTGAACTGCTGGAAACTTATAACGTGATAATTAAGCTACGAGGTAAACTGCACCGTGTGGCTGCAACACTCCTGTGTTCAATAATGAAAAGAAGAAGAGAAAAGGGGGGCACTGGCACTTGAATAAAAAAAATGGCACTGTTTCTGCACAGCACAAAACTAGTTGCTCACTAGTGGGATTGGGTTGCTCAGTTTTCAAAAGGGGGCCAACAAGGCGCATACGCACCACGCAACTCGCACACCTGCATACTAAACATGTTGCAGCCATACACTGCAAACCTGCTACCAAGTCTCGGTTTAACGATCACCCCATACGCTTATGTAGACTAGGACACACAGACAGACCCCTTCTCAACGCCTAATGCACTTTCAAACGCGACAGTTTTCTAAAAACGACCATTAAACGCTACTTTAACGTCTCAATTGCTCCTTTATCTACGTGTCGTTGCCATTCTATATTCTATACATCACAGCACACCGACATAACATTCTATTTTGACACACATTTTTTCCCCTTTAGAGTCGCACCATTTTATCCGTACTTTTAGACACTCTAATTCCGTAATTGCGTAAAACACCTGTTGCAGTAACCCGTATATCCTGTCTTCCTTGCCGTTGCCATGCCACAAGTTAATGACGATTCGAAACTTTAAGTTGGACACACTTGAATTGGATTATAATTCCATTATCATCCTGCAAATATGCTTCTTGAGAGAGGACCATATACATAGAATAGAGAGGTTAAAGCGATAAATGGCTTTCGAACATGAGTCAGAGCAGCAGAACCGGTGAAATAAGTACGCATTATGTAACGATGTACGAAAGCATTATTGTGGCTCATAAGCTGATGCCGGATTTAGGCAAACTGAACCAACAGATTTTGGAACACTTTTGATGATGTTTATAGTTTGACGCGGATAACCAGATTGAAATAAAATTTGTTTACAAGTAACGCTACCTCATGGTCATGATAAGTTGCAAGTTATCAATAATTAGCGAACTTGTAATTAGTAAACTGGAGCAACAAACGGATAAAATAAAAGTATCACGTTGCCCCAAAACGTTCCAACCTTTTTGCATGTGATCATTGCTTGCCTGCTCCTTAATTTTAAATCAAACATAAATCCATGGTCTATGCTCTAAAATTATATTGTGAAATGAAAATTAGCAAAAGAAATAGACTTGAATGCAAAATCCTGTTCCAAAATCGCAGCCTTAATTTCCACGCGCTTCGCACAAAAGTTTGTGGTGAACTTGGTCCATGTCGTAGAACCACATCCTACGTTTTTTGGCACTTACATGTGTGTAATTCAAACGTGTGTTTAAAGAATGGCATATATGTCAAAGGTTGCATGAATAACCACATCTTCACAGTGAATTTCCGTTTATAAGTGTCAATCGTGTAAAAAAGATGTATGAACCATGTACAAGCGATTCTGCGTCAACTTAACTGGTTGAATGGCTTATCCATTATGGATATAGGAGTGAAAGGCGTATGCAAGAATATGGGTATAATAAACGGTAGTATAGGTTTGATAATAATAAATTTATTTTGTTGAGCGACATTTAATGAGACTTTTAAAGATATCATGCATAAAAAAATACTTGACGATCCATGCAATTATTATTATGTACTTTAACTACTTTATTGGTATACGGAAAAGAAAAGACGCGGTACATATAAATAAATCTTGAGATTATGTTTAAAATGTTACAGTGTTTAAACCTAATACGAGTCAACAAAGAAAAAAAGTAGATAACGCCAATGCTGGAGCAGCAGTTGGATTACACATGCGTCGACGCGATTTGATATATCAGTAAACTAGCTAAACGCGAACGTGAAATATAAAAGAACGTAGCTAAACAACAACCGTGATATATAAACTTACTCTCTGAACTAGTCTGAAAAACACAAAAAGAAAACTTCTCAGTCAGTATAAACGAACGGGAAATATTGGGAAATTGTTTTGGTATTTGATTATGTTGGATATATCTCGTAAGCGAAATACTCTTCGCTGATTAAGCATCAGTATCAATAACAGAACTCGTATTCATGCAGGCACTAAAAACTTATGAGCTACGTTGCTAAATCATGCATCGATTCATCACGAAAAACATTATGTACACAACGCCTTTGTAGCGCCATGTCCTTAGCAGCATCACGACTTTTTTTTGCACATTATACTTTGACTACTACGAATTACACGCTAATTATTGAAAAACACAAGGCTGCTGCCTTGGCGAAAACGGGACTTTCTGCTTTTACAACGTTATTTTAACAGTATTAACAATTTTTTTTACCTATTATTTAATTTACTAGTCATTAAATCCCGTACAGCGCCTGCAACCGCTCCGCCAGTTGAGGGGGGAAGTTCTCCAACATCTGCTTCCAACAGTTATTCTCCTCCAACTGAGTCTTGTAGCCGTGCAGGATCTACACACAATTTATCTTTAGTATTTGCTTTATTTGAATTTGCATTTTAATTATTAATCTGCCTGATGGTTACCTTGACAAACATTTCTTTAAGATCGTTTTTGGGGTTGTTCCAGCTGGCCACGGCATCACAGAAAAACACAAAATCGGTGAGTATCCCGTTAGGGTTGACCTGGATCATACAGCACATCCCCCTGAAAGCCGAGTCCTTCTCCTCGTTGTCGCGGATGTTCCGAAGCGAGCTGCACCATTTTCTCACAAACTGCGGCAGACTCGGAGCCACCTCGGCGGGGCACACAAATCCAAGCCGACCGATCGTGATTGCTAGCAAAATTAATTGCATTTCAAATTAGTCACAAGTCATTCGTGTAACAAAATCATAAAACAAAATCATGTGTTGCAATTACCGGTGTTTTCCATGAGTGTTTTAGGCGTGCTGGGGTAGTTGATGATGACGATGAGTTGGTTGAGTACCATGGGTACGTAAGCCCTCATGTCAGCGCCAAGTTTGATGGCGATTTCGCCGATAGCCCAGGTGGCGTTATTACAGACTGAGATAAGTTCCGGGTTAAGATTTTGTCCAAGGATCGGGAGAAAGTCGGATACGAACGGGGAGACGTGCTGGAAACACGCCTTCGTCAAGTCGCCCAACAACGCGAAGCTTGACTGGCGCACCTCGGGCATCGGGTCCTGCACACACAATTTAACGTAATTAACGTAAACTCCTTAAACACTTACAAACAACAGCAAATGATAGCAATTACCTGCATGCACTGGTAAAGAAGTTGGAGGATGTTGGAGTTGATGACGAGTTTGTCGATGAATCCGTTGAGCCCTTCGGCGAGTCCACTCAGCAGATCGAGCGCAACGATCATGAAATCTTTATCGGGAGCCTCAAACTGTTCTGGGTTCTGCATGTTGGCAATGTGCTGGTTGAGCGTCTGCTCCACCAACGACACGCAGCGCCGGTAAACTGGCTCGCTGTAAGGGAGGAACCCCGCTTGCAGCGCTGTGGCGATCGACGACAGGCACTACGCAACAAATGAAAAGGGATTAAATTGGTTCAAAATAGTGTAAACGCAATAACAGTAGCGTATAAACCTCAAGAAGCGGGAACAGGTCTTTATCCTCGTCCTTGAGCATGTTCCACTTCTGAATGAGTGGGGGCATGAGTAGGTTGATAAACTCTGGTTTGTTAAGATGGTGTCCAACGGAGTCGGCAAGAGTGCCGATGGCGTCGTAAAGAATAAGCAGATTCTTGTGTTGATACTTGCTGAACGCAAAGACGAGCGTCTCGAGAATGAACCCGAGGTAGGGCACGAGCTCAGTACAAGCCTCCTCCTCCAGCGTGGCAAAGGCGGAGCAAGCCGCCTCCTGCACCCGTTTATTGGTGTCAAGAATCCTCTTCAGCAACTCGGTCATGAGTGGTTTCAAATACGAGTCGTGAGGCTGAGTAACAACCCAGTGTGAGTATCTGGAGAGAGTCCAGCACGTGATTGAGCGGACTAGCGATTTCTTGTCACTTAAACAAATTATTAGGTACGGGATCAACTCGGGCAAGTGCTGAAGCATTCCGCTCATACAACCTTCCGCTATCGCTCCCAGTGCCAGGATCGCAGACTCCTTTATCACCCACTCCGTGTGGAACAACGTCTCTTTTAATATCGGCAACACCGTTGGTAGCAGGTCGTCGCGAAATACACCCGCCAACACGTCCAGCGCTGCCGCACTGCACTTTCCTATTCCAACACATCATTCGCTCAATTTCAGGCTTTCGTTAACAACCTCGCAATCATTAAATTGCCCATGTAATAATAAACAAACGGCTGTTAGAGGAGTTACTCACTCAAGTTCCAATCGGATAGCCCCGAGTCGTCGTCCATCATTCCCAGCTCGTCGTCGTCGTCATCATCATCATCGTCATCATCGGCTTCCCGGTTATGCGTTTCGGTAGGAGCGCCCTCATCGTTCCTCATGTCCATGTGATGGGAGCCTCCGCCAACTCGTTTAGCCTTGTGAAACCTGGGTCGTATGTCTTCCTCCCTATCAGGGATCATCTCGTCCTCCTCGACATCGCCTTTAAGTAAAATGATATCTATCTCGGAGTACCTCATCCCCTTGATAAGTATGGGGATGAGTCTTTCTAGGTAAGGTGCTAACGCGTCCCTGCATATAGGGGTCTCAGCTAACGTCAACCAGAACTCACAGGCTTCCAGCGCCACTGTTTCGTCTGGATCTTGCGTTCTTATCAGCATGTACTCTATTATCGCTACCATGTGCGGGAACAGTCGGTCTAATCGCACGTCTAGCAGCATCACCAGCGCACGACATATGTTCTTCTTCACCTCCGTGTCGTCGTCTCCTGCCAGGTGGAACAGCGACTATACTCCAACCAAATTTTCAAACACGTTAGCACTCAATTCAAGCCATCTGACTCGTGAGTGAGAAATCTCACTGAGAATCCAGTCATTCGTTCATTTCTTACCTGAACAAAGAGCTCGATGTTGGCCATGAGCGCCTGGCTCTTGTTGATGATGAATTGATTGACACAGGCGATGGCGTGTGACCTGATCCTGGGGCTGTTGTGTTGGAAAAACTGAAGGAACTTTGGAATAAGCACATTCAGAGGCCTGTTCAGCTCGTCAGTGTCCAGCTGGTCTGCGCTGTCCTCGCAAATCTTCTGCAACGCTCCAAATGCGCCCTAAACACAAGCACCCCGAATATATAACTTGAGCTTGCAAATGAGATCTAAAACTTAAATACCCGAATAATACCTCGCAAACATTGTAATCCTGACTGTCGAGCATGGAGCAAAGACTTGGTATGAGCTCCGGCCACTGCGTGATTTTTCCTTTGACCTGAATAGTGGTGATGAGGATCCCAACAGTGGCGCGAATCAAGGAGCTGGAGTCGCCAAGCGAAACCAGACATTCTGACTTGATAAAGTCTATCGTCTCTTTTGGTAGCGCTTCGTAGTGCTGCTTCAAATTGTTCTTCAATATCAAACCAGCAAGGGAGCGCGTTGCGTCATCTACTCAAAACCAATCACAAACCAACGAATTTTAAAATGACTGAAAAACCCACCCTACATCACTACCAATTCTTATCTATCCACGTTAATATTAGTACCAAACCCAAAATTAGTGTAACACACGTGAGTAAAACTATATATGATATACGGTTTCCCCAACAACCAAACTAGTCAAGTCAATTTTTGTTGATTTGATTTGTGTGTTGATAAAACTCACTAATTTTTTGGATAGATTCAGAATGTGGCCATTTTGTCTTGCCTTCTGTATGAAGCTTTGTCAACACGTAGATCAGGTAGTTGTTGAAGTCGGGGTACTTTGACAGCTCCTCCAATTTCTACAAACAAACCCAAAATCCATTTCATTTATCCTCATCAAGATTAGCGCATTTAAGTGGCGTGCTGCTTACCTGCTGAACAAGTCTCTGTGTGGCTGTGTCAGGTGACTGCGATTCCTTCAGCAACTGAATGATTTGTCTGAGACCTTCTTCTTGCGGTTGCCAACACATCATTTTCTTTTTAGTTCTTCAAACGGAAATAACCAACCAAAAAAATAGTCAAAGTAACCAAACCTCCGGATCAGTCATGATCATCCAAACAAACATAATAACTCATAATCATAACACAACTAACCTGGTTCATCAAGCAACTAACTCAAATGGTCAACAATAAGCAATTTAATTTATATCACAACAAAACTAAATACAAACTAAACCTAGCCAGAGTACCCAAATAACCACCTAAATAATTTTTACAAACTTTAAAAGATAATTTTACAACGTTTTATAACGTTAAGCCAGTAGTTACGTGCTCTTAATATGTTTTTAAAACTGCGATTTAAAAAGTGAAGTAGCCCGATTCTTCGTGTCTATTATGTACATATCGTCGTGTTCAAAAGAAAAGGAGAAAAATGCCAAGTTTCATATATCAAATCAACCCGATAGACACACAGGAATGTACTCCTTTCATCAACTTATATACTCGCGTATCCTTACCATGCTAAATGGCCCGGTTTGGAACAACGAGTGGAACCAAAGAGCCGAGTTGAGTTATGCCCTTTCAGTCAAAATCCTGTGTAGGACGGACGGACTACCGGGGTGGTTTAACAGAGTTGAGCCGTCAGGTCGAGATACTCGGGTAGAAGGATATTATGAAGAGCAAGTTCTTTCGGACCACGACAGTCGGATTTGCATTGCCGAGTACACGAACGTCAACGAGTTAGTTGTTGGTTGGCTTTGGCTCAGCTCACTATTATATAGAAACGTTAAAATCAGACAGAACGGGACAGGAGAATAAGCACGATGAGGTTCTTCCGAGAAGATATTTATGCATGGGATACGCTTATGTATGCATCTTACGTTGGGTCTAGTCGGTTTGGTTGCCAAAAAGTATAATACACTAGAGAGGTTCGGGTTATTGAGCTGCTACAGGACCAGATGACCAAGACCAACCAAACCAAGTGGGTGGGTTTTTGGGTATATTAGGATAAGGAGATTTTTTAGACGTGAAATCAAGCGACCGGCTTTTTATTAAGGAGTTAGCAACCGCCACCTTACGGGAAATGCCGGGAAGCTGTTTAGAGAGTTATCGAGCTTGTTGAGATGGCAATGAGTGCATCTCATTTGTTTGTTGACTGTGAACAACACAGCTGACTGAGCATATCACTTTCACTTGCAAATGTACTGGGGATTTTTTTTGCATTGCAACTCAAAGTCAAGTGCATTTTGAGGTTCGTGAGTTTAGAAAGTGAGTTTAAATTTTAATTACACTTTGTTTTGGACTGAAATGAGCTGAAAATGGAGGCGGAACATGGGGAACCTGTCGTCGAGCTCAATCTGGATACCATTCCTGTCGAGGTGAGTGAAGTGGACTGTTTTGATGAAATTACAGTATAGCATCCGTGAAATTATTTTGACCATGAAAAAGTCACTGTTTCGTTAATATTCGCAATGACCTTTGTTGCCAGGTGCTGCTCCAGATTTTCAATTATGTGGACGCTACAGACTTGCTGCGGCGCGTGGCGTTGGTCTCAAAGTATTTCCACAACATCCTGTCCAACAGCATGACCTGGAAGATCAAGCAGGAGAAGCGATGGGGAGGCTCTGGAGACAGGAAATATCCTCCAGTGGATCGTAAGTCAATAACTAATTACCCAGTTAAATCCCATGCTAATGCGTTTCCACGCGTTTATAGTGTTCGCTGACGACACGGAGCAACCAGAGTACTACGCGTCAAATTTCACGAATTCAAGTTTCCCGTGGGCCCGAGCTTGCGTGAAGCGAGAGGAGCAGATAAAGTTGTGGGCGACGAACCCCTCGAACCCAAGAATGGTGCACAAGTCGATGAACTCTCACATTGGATGCATCGACAGCGTGTATCTGTTTATGAGGAACGACAAGATGCTGCTGGCGTGTGGGTCTAGGGACAGGAACGTGTCGATCTGGAGCGTGGATGACCTGCTATCTGGGGACAAGCCAATTTCAGACGCGAAACTGAAGCATTTGACCGCAGCGCATGAGGGCTGGATCTGGGACTTTAGCATGAGCTCAAACTCGCTGTTCAGCTGCAGTTGGGACACTAGCGTGAAAAACTGGGACCTTGAAACGTACACCTGCAAAGGCGTGTATAAAACAAAATCTGCGCTACTCTCGATCTCAAGCTCTAACGATTTACTGGCAATCGGGGCGTTCAATAGGAAAGTTACGGTACTTGACGCTAGGGAATCGCTAAACAACACGAAACCAATACACGTGTACTCGCCTCATACAAAATCAATCCTGTCAGTTGGGTTGGACTCTAATTACGTGATATCTTGTGGTGAGGATGGATCTTGCGTGAAACACGATCTTAGGAGCAAATCAACGGTTTCTAGTTTCAAACTCCCGAAATCCGAGAAGCCAGTTTACCCGACCTGCATGAGTTTCCGGGAGACAACAATCAACCTCCCGTATTTCTACGTCGGAGACAATGTCGGTGGGGTTCACCTCGTCGATCTACTGAAATTCGAGATCGTCCGCTCGTCCAAGCTTCACAACGCGCCTGTTCGAGGGGTGTTCCACAACCTCGGCTCTGTGGTCTCCTGTTCAAAAGACGGGAAGCTGCAAATCAGGGACCCGAGTCTCGCGTTGAATGAAATCGGCTCCGTCGATGTAGGCGATAAAATAGACCTCCCTTGCGTCCACTCACTCAACAATGCGCTCGTTTGTGGAGATGGGGATGGGGTGGTCCGCGTTTGGGGGGAGAACCCTTAAGCTAATCTCGTACTCGTATTTTATGCATCGCGAAACTCTTTTAACATTACTCTACCGAACCAGACTGAAAATCTATTACTATTTCGTATCCGTTTTTATAACCAATGTATGCTTTACGTTAATAAAACCAACACATAATACTATTCAGTGCTCACCTTTCGTTTTATTTTTCGAGAGCTGGTCTGTCCACAAAACCAGTGTGCACGGGTTTTAGTAACGGGGTTATATGAAACGTTCGAGAAGCAGCATGGTTCATTTGTGATAATTATCAGAGGAGTTCAGTTACGGAGGAATTAGCTCAGCTTTACATGAGATGATAATAATTCCAAAGGGACCTGTAGTTTGATTGCCTCGAAGTCAATTAAATGAGTAGTTAGAAACGCAACGCATTGAAGTAGAAAATGTACAAGATAAGTGTAACGCAATGCTTTATTGATTAAAAACCAGAAAGATGAAATATTTGCAAGCTAATAATTAAAATCACACCAACTCCAATTCACGTGTTATTTTCAGTTGAGGTTCGAGAAGCAGCTTTGGCCACACTGTAAGGGGAAAGAACTCGTTACTAGAAATGTCGTAATGTACAGTTTAATGATCAAAATTTCAAAAAGTTTACCGGGTTTCCAGCGCTGCTGTCAACGCGTACGCGTCGGATATTGAGGTCGTCTATAAAAATGCATATGATAATTACGCAAACACAAGAAAAATTAGCAGAATGAAAGCGCGTGGCTCACCATGACAAGAAAGATCCTAAGAGCGTTGGTTTGTTGCGCAGCATCCGAATCCGAATTAGCTGAGGTATCAACTTCGGAGTTGGCCTCCAGGTCAACAGCCATGAGTCTGACGGACTTGTCTCCAGCCTTCTCGACCCTCATACCTTCCCAGACGTGGGTGTTCAGCATGACGCGGAGGCTTCCTTTACTCCTGATAATGAGCCTCGACACGTCCTCCTCCTTCGAGTCGTTTAGCCTGAGCAACCCGCGTCCCCGCTCAATCCAAGAGCTGTTCACACTGTCGAATATAAACAGTCTGCAGTGCAGCTGCATGGCGTTCACCTCGTGCTCCTCCCCGGTAATCCCTAGTGGTACTTCCTCTACAGAAGGCTTCTTGACGCTCTCCTCCTCATCCTCGTCTGGGATCTTGCGCTTCTGACCCGGTGCTGGAACACCGCCTTCTGGAATATTCACGCGCTCCGATAAGTTGCTCCCGAACACAAAGTTCGGGTTTGAGTTGCTCTCCTCGCTTGTCGCTTGAGGCACCTCGATCTTCTCCTCTGTGGAGCTGTTCTCATCCTTTTCTAGCGGGACGAACTGGGGTGCTGGGGTGGTGTGCTCTGGACTCGATGCCCGTGGTGCTGGGGTCGGTGCTTTCACAGCGCTGCTGCTTGGAATCAGTTTTGCGGGTCTCAACACAAAGTTATTTGTGCTCGCTGTGAAACTAGGGGTGCTGGCTGCACTCGACGAGCCGAATTTAAACGCTGAAGGCCGGATTAACACGCGAGACTGCACTAAACTTGACTTACCGATTGGCGAGCATATATTTACTGCAAACAAATCACGTCGTCAATTTACGTTTTAAATACGATTTAAAAGATAAACTCGTGTTGAAAACTCACCCCCTTGTAGCGTTTTATCGTCGTCGTCGTTTGGCTGAGTGCTGTTGACGCCGCCGTCGCTGTCGTCATCCTCCTCCTCGTCCTCCTCAGGCTTGTTCCTCATCTGCTGGTTCTTTATCTCGAGCTTCTCCTCTACTGGCTTATCTGCTGGGACCACCCCATAATTCACAATAATTATTACACCAAACGTTCGAGTAAATGAGTTTAGCTAGTCGCTTACCAGTGGAAGTGGTAGAAACCGCCGAGTCCTGTTCAGAGGCTTCTTTATTGCACTCGGAGTCGGATGAGCTTGAAACAGAAGACACTATTGAAGCCATGATGAGATAAATAAAATCGAGTATAAAATATTCCACTAGAAAGTGCTCATGAGATTTTGTAATTTTCCATTGACTGACAAAATTATGCTAAACCCACCAAAATACACTTCAATTGACAATCATAAACAAACTCATTATGACTTGTTCGTTAATCCCGGTATACGAGACAAGGTGGGGGCGACTTGAAATACCGCCCGCGAAACACCTTCTCCAGTTTTATCGTCATGTTATTACATCACATCACTTGATTGCATGATACTTTTATTTGATAACCTCGTTTTTAGTTTTTATCGGACGTTATATTTTAAGGCTCCACAGTATTAATCATACAAGTTTAAATTCTTTGTGGCATTTTGGCGTATCTTCCGGATCCGTTATCCATGTCGTGAGTTCCAAAATTATTAACCTTATTCAGTGTTATGCGATTGATAAGCGTTCTGCCTTGGAATGTAAATCGTGGCTTAATCATTGTTTATAGGTGACTAATAATTCCCAGCAACGATGATAGGATCATTCCAGTGCGAAAGCCCAGCTGATTGACGACACGAGACATTATAGAAGCGATATAAATTAGTAAGCATGCGAACACCCACGTGATGAGTTTTCTATCGACGCTTGGGCGTCGTTTATTTCAAGGAAAGTACGCAATCTCGAACACTCTCTCCGGAGCTGGTCTGTTCATACTTGGGGATGCGATAGAGCAGAAACTGGAGCTGAAGTCCAATGTTATTCAAACCTTTGACAAGGATCGGTTGAGTGAGTTAGCCACACGTACTATGCAGTTGCTACTAGATGTAATGTGATTTTTTTCCAAATTTTGCAGCTCGAATCGGCCTGATAGGGTTGTTCGAAGGTCCGCCGCACTACATATTCTACAAGTACCTGGACCAGTACCTGCCAGGTCGCTCGTTCTCCACGATAGGCAAGAAGATCTTGACGGACCAGCTGGTGGCATGCCCAATGTTCAGCGTCCAGTTTTTCATGGGGATGAGTTTCCTGGAGGGCAAGTCGCTGGTGGAATGCTGGAACGAGTTTAAGAAGAAGTTCCCCACTGTGTATCTAGTCGACTGGCTGCTGTGGCCACCTTGCCAGTTTATCAACTTTTACCTGGTGCCAAACAGGTACAGGGTGCTCTATGTCAACACCGCCACCGTCGCCTGGAACGTCTTCCTCTCCTACATGAAGCATTACGTGAGCCATTTATAACTTACTATAAATTAGTTCATTAGTATGCGCATTTCAAAATGCTAATTGAATGTTTAATTTTATTTGGCAGGACCAACACGATGCGTAAGTTTAAATGGTAAAAACTGTAAGTGTATTTATTAAATGTATCTTTTTATAAATAAACAAAATACTCTGTTGTGAATATACAGACTAGTGTATAGTTATTTATATAATATGTACGTCACTGAAAGGATGCTCCGGTGTTGACCATGATGGGGCATCCAGCTTGAACATGTTCCATGACCTGGTTCTTGAGCACTCCCACCTGCTCGCGTAGTTTCAAAAGCACAGTTCCAAGCTCCGCGTTCTCGTTCTTGAGTTGGTTGACTTTGTCTTCAAGCCGGGCGATCCGCTCTAGTTTCCTCTTCCTGCACTTGCTCGCAGCCAGCCTGTTGCGCTGTCGCTTGCGCTCTAGCTTGATCTTTTCCTGGTTCGCCATGTCGATCGGAGTCATGTTCGCACTCCCCACGATAGACTCGTCATCCTCGTCAGATTCGTCAGTGTCAGGCACGGTTTGAGGCTCTTCCTTGACTATCACGTTGTTGAAATCATAGTTAGTGTTGTTCTTTGGGTTGTACGATGAGGCGGAGCTGCTCTCGTCCTCGCCGAAGCTGGAACTCGTTGTGTTAGTCCCGCTCTCGTGCATCTGCTTCAAGTGCTTCTCGAACTCTTTCACGTACTGCTCTTGCTCCTCCGTGACGTTCTTTGGGAAAAACACTGCAGCGTTCGTGTTGTGCTCCTGGGCCAAGCCCTGAGTTTGAGGCACTCTCCCTGGGGTCTGCAACCCCCTGAACAGCATCTCTGTCATTTCCGGAGTTGATAACTCGATCTTGTTCAAGTCTGCCGTTGTGAGCAGCTCCTCGTTGAACCCAGCTGGCCTCGCTCGCTTTGCCACGTTCAGGTCCAGCGTCATTTTACGCTTCAGCTGACTGTTGCTCTGTGGGGCCATGTTCAGCGTTGTCGTGGGGATGTTCGGGTTCGTGCACGGCACGTTCCAACTCGAATTTGGCGTGTAGCTCATACCTGGCTTCTGCTTTAACACGTTCCCGTAGTCGCTGTAGTATTGCTCGGGGTAGTAGTACTCGGGTAACTCGACTGGTAACTCTACATCCATCAGAACATCAGGGCTACAGCAATTTTTTAATTAACATTAACATTAAGTTGTTTATTCACATGATTGAGGCTGAATTAGTTAGTTCAAATTTCCTCTACTTACGTGATGGTGTGATGTGAATGGCAATGTTGTTTGGAGTTGTTAGGAGTTTGGACAGAATACGTGAAGACGCGTACACAAAAGAATAGTGACTGAGAGGGTTTGAGTACAAGTTTGTTGTTCACAGCACGAAGGCACGATTACAAATGAGTCATGCGACCACCTTCCCATCGCTTTAGTACGATCCCATCACTTTGTAAAAATACACTACGCTCCTGGGCTGCTCAAATGACGGAATTTTAGAGCCTCGCCATTGGGTATCCTCACCACGGGAGTGTACTTTGCGCTCTCATGTGGGAGGAATTCACTTGCACAGAGCTACGTTTTTTATGTGGGGGACATACATTAGTGTTCGTATTTTTATGCACCTAACCTTCTTGGAATATCAGCCTGCATTCACACATTCTCAGTATACTTAACGTTAACTCATGTACACAAGGTGCGGAATACGTGACTCAGGCACTTTTTTATGTTCACCCCTTTTTTACGGCTGGTTTAAAATAAGCCTGCGTGACTTTATTTTTGGACTAAACTAACGCATATTTATGCAGGCACAAATAAGTCAAATGCAGAATTTAACGCAGTCAGTAAATACTCAACTAGAAGATGACAAATAAATACATAATGTTCTGCAACCCATTCGCACCGTGAAGACAAATACAGACAAACGAGTGAGAAGCATGAAGCAGAGAGTAACCCAAACATCCGGTTGGGTAGCCCACATCGACTGCAAAGCCAGAGTATGTGAGAAGGGAATTGAAGCCTAACCCATTACGATTTTCCTAGAATTGGTAACCCATTCACATGACTAAGAACGTAATAATGTTGGACAGCTCGACATACAGCGAATTTGGTATCTCTCGCAGAACAACAACATTCATTGCATCACTCACCTACTCATCAGATATTCGTCATCAGAAAAACCCCAAGCATCTACATGTTCTCGAGTACTTGAGTATGATAACGTACAAGAGTCGTCGAGATAATGAAAATATTGATGACGTCATGAACGGCCGTGCGTTAATTAGCCTTACCCTGATAAGCTTACTAAGCTAATTTTCACATTTTACACGCTCGCTAACTAGTATGTAGCAATAACACAAGCTTCTTCTATAGCCTTGTAAATAAATTAATGCCATTTTCACATACGCATACGCGTGTCCATCCCAACGTTTCATTTTCGTTCGCGAATTCGTTTTCGTAGGCTACGTAGCTCGATTTAACACTCAAACGCGGATGCAAGGAAGAAAAATCTGAATGTTATGCAAAACAAACGCTTTTGTTTGTTTGTACGTTTGTTCCCGTATCATAAAGCCAATGTACCGTACTTATCATAACGTGAAAACGATGTATCCGGTGCGTGGGTGTCTCATAACGCACATGTTTGCGTAACGGTTTCCCTTCCTGTGGAATTGGAGTCATAGTGTCGCGGGATGGGCGTGGAATCAGCAAGGAATCGGAATTGTAATGAGCTGGATAATGCGATGCACGTATCTGGATAAATCTGAATTCCGCTTGGACCACAGCCTGTGGTTCCTCAATTTGGTGCGGAATATTCAATGCGTACACTAACCAGATTGTTTCATGCACAACTTCAACATGCACAAGAGACAGTTTGTAGCGTTTGCTATTTTGCTATGGTATCTGCTCAGACTCTCGACCCGTTGGCTTTCAAATGATTTGGATCATGTTTTAAGATATGAAATGAGCTACACTGATTTCTAACATGCATGTAGGTGCAGTAGGAAAATGTTTGAAGCAAGCCAATCAAATTGGAGTAAGTGCTTATAGCACCCTGATCCAATGCCACTGCTGAATGAAATGACCTCACCTTGGAAACCTCTTATGAATGAAAAAAACAGTCAAAACGAAGGAACACACGCTGATTCCAGTCTCCAAATGTGTACCCACGATTCACGACGAGTTAAGCTGACCAGACGTACCCCATTTGAAACCCTTGTACCACAAAATTCAAATATGAAGATAGTTAGTATTTGCTTTCCAAGTTAGGCCCTAATTTACCATTTACGTCGTATTTCCAAATGATGGTAAATTCCCCCTAGTTTTTCCACAATGCTCTACTTTTGAAAGTTTTATAGCCTATTTTGGAGCGTTGTGTTGAACGTTGGTTCCCTTTCGAAGGCTTTATTAACGTTACAGTAGTTTTGGCATTGAAAACGTTAAAAACAGTATATGTAGTAATGAAATTTTCAAGAAATGTTACAACTTGACGTAGCCCGAATATCGAATAAAGCCTTTAGATTTTGTGACGAACTGTCAATACAACTTATGCACTAATGCTCAAAACCAATCGCAAAAGCATTTGCTTTGACAACTAATTGCAACTATTCAATTTTTTCAGTCGGGTTTGAGACTAATTTGTTATCAGTATTACACCAATTCACAGTATTGCAACGCAATTTTGCCTTCTCGACTTTTTGACTAATATTACAGGACTTCACAGAACTGTAAAACCCCTGTTGTCCATGTATTATTTGAGCTAGTTATGAATTTTTAACTGTATCCCATTGGAAATCTGGTCACCTTATGACGATCGTCATATGAAATCATATCAGACATCAATGCCGTATTGACGTTTATGAACAAATATATATATGTTTTGAAACACGTGTTTATCATTATGCTTGCATTGTTTGAACCTATAACCGTGTGCAATGGTATTTAAAAAATTTCTAACACACAGACTCCATACATTTCGATGTATTAGATCCGTACATCCCTACAAGAGCGAATAAATCAAAAACATTGTTGCATTCGGGTTTCAGAACTTTTACGTACAAGTTTTTCCGAACATTTTTCGAACTGTTCGAAAATTCCATAAATGTGCATTGACGGTACATGATACTTTGATCAGAGTGCTACTGTTTTTGAGAAACTGGTGTCAAGCAACCACGCCCAAGGTCTCTAAAACAAGAGGTTAACTTAAATTGTTCGGTAAGCTGGTTGGGAGGTATCCCAACGCAATAGCTGAAACTTTCACTGATTTAGTATAAACTAGCTACATTAACCACTACAGTAAAGATTCCCATCAGCTGTGGTTTCAAACATTTTTCATGGAGATTAACTGTTTTCCACCCACTTTGCCGTATTCCAACTGCTTAGTGCCAATGAACTAATTCTCAAAAACAGGTTGAACTTGAATAGGATTATATTTTAAGCAGCTACGTTATTTACATTTATAATACAACTGGAATTGCTTTGTGATGACATATAAAAAGATGAAAAAACAATCGGGTCGACAAGGGTCACTAAATAGTGCCGTTTCTTCAGTTCACGGAAGCGTCTCTCCTTTACTGATCTGTTGAAATAAAAAACGCTCATTAGCAAGCTTATGATGTAACAAAGTCTCTAAATATCGATAAATATTTTCTAGATGTAGCACTAACCCATGCCTCCAGGTACTCAATTTTGCGTTCGAGGGAGCTGAGCCGCTCGTTGAGCATCGCCAGACGAGACCTACAGCTGAGATCTGGAACAGTAACGGTAAACCATCAACGTAAACACTCGTGTGTTTTAAATTATTAATTAAATTAATAAGAAAGCAAAAATTACCGAAGGAGTTTAGAAAATCGCAAATTCGTTTGATACTGCCAGTGATAACTTCAATGTACTCCCTGTTGGCCCAGTCCTGTTGAATCTGCTTCTGGAAGTCTTCAGTGACGACGAGCACTGAGGAGGGGGTGGACGACCCTGATGACGGAGGTGCTGCGTGCATCATCATGTTAGGTGGAGCGTGGTGGTGGTGAGACATTTTCGCAATCTCTTTCCAGTTTACTTGCCTGTCAAACTATTTTTACCAGTTTATGGGCTTGTCATCTGATACTTTCCAGCACCAAAACATACACGAGTGTATACACACAGCAACAGTACGCTAGTGTAGCTAGAGGTGGGGCACGGCGAACAACCACGGTTGTTGGTTTCAACATCGGGGCAACGAGAGAAAAACCCAAATCCACAGTTATATCACGGATACATCACGATAGTTACGTTTGAGTTCCATTTAATATTTAAATATTCAAATAAAGGCCATCCCCAAAATTAATGTATTTAGATTCCTGCACGCCCGAGAGAGTGTTGCCATGAAACTGAATGCTGACGGCCACCCTTAAACGTTGTATGGGATAAAGAAGAGTCCCATGAATAAATGGCCCCTAACCAAATTGTTTGTTCCGCAATAAATCCTAATCAAATATGCGAGTTAAAGCGTTTATCCATGATTTCGCATAGCAATCGGTGCTAATTATACGATGCTTGAAGGCCGAAGTTATTATGCTTGCCACCTGCAACCAGACTAGAAGCATAAATATTGAAAGAAAGAAACCAGAAGGATGGCATAAACATTCATTTGAGAGTATTCGAGATGCGTGTATAATTAAGTATACCCGAATGCTCGTTATCCAGAGGAGCGATCCCAAAAGGAGCATCTGGCATGAATGTACGATGCATCTGTCATGCAGGCTAGCTCCTGTGCAAGCAACTTGAGAAAACGATCAACAGTGTGTTGGTAGGAGAAGGGGAGCTAGGTCCAGAGTGCTTGTGCAGCATCCCGAGTGTTAAGATACCACAATGACTCATAAGTTGGAGGAAAACTAATAACAAAAACCGCGATAAGCCAGGAAGTCTACGGTTTAGTGTCGCGAAGTAGCCAAAGTCGTCCACTCCAATTAGTATGAGTTTGGGACTTTAAACTAACGCATTTAGTTAAAATTAAAGTGACGCAAGAACATGTCAGAGGACCGAGTGTCAAAGATAAGTGTCGCCGAGGTAGTGTCCTCCGAGCTGGAGCCCCTGGTCTCTCCCAATTCGTCGTCAAAAGGGCTTCGCAGAATGGGAAGTGTCAAGAAGCAGCCTTTCTTCATGAGTAAGTATACGGCAGAAATATACCCAAAAAAGCGCTTTATCCCGTGCATGCACGAAGGAGTCACGAAAAGAGTATATAAAAAGTATCATGATCACTCGCTTATATGGGCATGTATTTTGTACACGAGATCCCCTATCCCGTTATGCTGGTATTCGCGTACACACCCTTAAGCATGTAGGATAAAATAAAATGAGGAATGAGTTAAAATAAAGATAAACATGTTCCACTGCATAAGCGGGAACAATTCTCACATGATGGGGATAAACCCAAATGCGAGTCAGTCCCCAAACTTGAATCCCCACGCTGGAGGCGTCTCAAACGCACACACTAACGTCACGCTAAGTCCCTCGCTCATGAACCCGTTCTCGAGCTGGTACAACAGCAACTCCCTCGGCAGTTACTACAACGCCATTGGGTTCTCCAGGAGCGACATGAAACATGTCTTTCCTGGTCAGTACGCATTCACGTTACTCTGGACGCTGGTGTTCACAAAAACTAATTCACTTGTTTCTCACTCACCAGATCTCAGGATCCAGTTGATCGACCAGTTGAAGACGCTGGACACGCGCCTGGAGACACAGGTCCAGCTCACCAACGAGATACAGGAGTTTTTCAAGAAGCGAGCCGAGGTGGAGCTGGAAACCTCAAGGGCTTTGGAGAAACTAGCCAAAAACCTCAACACGCGACACAAGGAGATTAAAGCAAAGTAAGGTTGCTCCATTTGAGTTACCATGGCAAAGGCAAAATTTTGTGAGTTGCGTGAAATGAATGGATTATCTTTGTAGACGGGACAGTTCATCAGCGCAGACGGGTTCGAACCCGCTGAGCACCCCGCTGCTGTCGAGCTCGATATCGCAGTCGCTAACCCAGCCTGGCCCCCCGCCGCAGCCATGGACAGTATTCAACTCTCAGTCTTCCCTCTCGGTGTGCTGGCAACAGCTCATCAACGACACAAAGATCCAGTCACAGAACCACGCGATTCTCGCCGACATCTACTCAACGGAAATCACACAACGACTCCAGTTCGTCTCAGACGACCTACAACGAATCTACAAACAGGTAAGGAATGTTCCAAAAACTCCACAACATTTAGACGCTGGTTAAATAAAAGTTGTGATATGTGTAGTGCCGTGAAATCGGTTTGGAAGCGCACGAGGATTTGCTGAAGGTGCTGCACGAGCTGCACACGTCGATGAAAACGTACCACAACTACCAGACGGAGACGCGTGTGGCGGAGGCGAAGCTGAAGCTAGTCGAGGCTCAAAAGTCAAAGTTGGAGCAGCAGATCCCGAAGGAGAAGCTGGACAAGAGCAAGAAAATGAAGTTGGTCGAGAAGGAGGTTCAGAAACGAACGCACAAGTTCAAGAGCCAGAAGGCCAAAAACGAGTACATTCTCTGCATGGACGCTGCAAACGCTGCCGTTCAGAAATACTTCATGGAGGACCTCTCCGATCTCATTGACGTGCGTTTCAACTAATATTTCATAATTTGTATTACTATTTAACATGTCATAACTGAACATAATTTACGCTAGTGCATGGACCTGGGATTCTACGAGTGCGTGACCCGGTCGCTGAACATGTACGTGAGTTCGCAGGACCAGATCCGCAAGTCTCTCCAGCAGAACATGGAGAACATGAGCAAGTGCATAAGCTCGCTGGACGCTCGGCTAGACAAGCAAAAGTTCCTAGAATCCCACAACAGCGTGTTCGCTCTCCCAAAGAAGTTCGAGTTCGTTGGACCCACTTACCCAAATAACAAAAACACTGCGTCTATCGCGGAAGAGGTAAACACGGAAGTGGTCAATTTTATACGTGTCTGTGGATTGAGTCTTACTTGAATGTGTTTTCCTCAGGACTTTACGCCAGACCCGCAGGAGATCGAGGTATCCGGGTTCATCCGCCAGGAAATGGAGCAGCGAGTGTACCAGTTGCACAAGCGGCTGGAGACGCTGAGAATCGAATCTGACGAGCTGTGGAAGACGCTCGAAACCGCAGAGAACAGTCTGCTCGAGATGATCACCGCCAAGGACTACGACACCTGCGCGTTTTTCGTCGAGCGGAACAACAGGGTCGTCAATGAGCTCGCTGTCGCCAAAATGAGATCTGACAAACAGGAAACTGACGAGTTCCACCTCAACGTAAGGGTTACAAACATGTTCACTTTTACAAACACACTCACGTAACTAACATAAACGCATGTTTAAATTCCAGCAAATCCGTGACTACATGCTGACGATGAACCGAATCTCGCGGCTGCAGTCAAAGTACGAGCACATAAGAAAGTCGCTGAAGACGACAGACTCTGCGCTGATCCCGTCAACGAGCGCGGCGATAGCCGCGAGCAACAGACAGCACAACAGGCGAAAGCGCATAGGAAACATCCAAAAGTACACGAACACGCGGCTGTTCGGAGGCTCCATAGAGGAGTACCTAGAGAAAACGAACGAGGAGATCCCGCTGGTGATGAAGTCGTGCATCCGGGTAATAAACTTGTTTGGACTCCACCACCAAGGGATATTCCGCGTGAGCGGAAGCCAGCTGGAGATTAACAACTTCAAAGAGTCATTTGAAAAGGGGGAGGACCCGCTGGCTGATGTCACGGACGCCAGCGACATCAACTCGGTTGCTGGGGTGCTCAAGCTCTACCTCAGAGAGCTCAGGGAACCCCTCTTCCCGATATGCTACTTTGAGCAGTTCATGGAGCTCGCTCAGCTGGACTCAAACAACGTCTTCGTCACTCGCATGAGGGACCTCGTCAAGTCACTTCCCAGAGCTGTGTTCATCGTGCTACGCTATCTATTCGCGTTTCTTAACCAGTAAGGGGTTTTATTAGTTTTTAACACGCTTTAACAATGTTTGCTCCAAATGATGATTTTGCACTCGTAATGAAATGAAAATCCCGACTTGCTAGCCTGTCGGAGTACAGCGACGAGAACATGATGGACCCGTACAACCTGGCGATATGTTTCGGTCCAACGCTGGTGCCAGTTCCAGAGGACAAGGACCAGGTGCAGTACCAGAACCTGGTGAACGAGTTGATAAAGAACGTGATCCTGTACCACGACGAGATATTTGTGGACGTGTCGGACGGGCTGGTGTACGAAAAGTACATCAGCGAGCTGGACGATGACCCTACCAACACGGTGAGGAGCGTCGGAGACATGTCGCCAGTGCTCAAAAAGTCACTCTCACACAAACCTCTATCCCACTCCAGGGAGGACAGCAACGCCAGCAGCGTCAACAGGGATACACACTCATCCGTGCTCTCCGAAGAGGGTGAGTTGCTACATTTATTCAAGTCTTGCTCGTTTGTTTTTGTTTTTTTTTGTTTAACGTGTATCGTTTGCGTGTTACGTTGCGTAGTATTTTGCACGAGTCCGTTGCCAAACCCACCGCTTAGCCCAGTTTTAAAAGAAACTGTTATTTTGAACGATGATGAGGATGAGCACGATCCCGACGAGTCTAGTAATCCGTTATTTTAACCCAACAAATCGATACTCAACAGCGCATTAAACTCGTGTCTTGTTTCCATAGAATCTGACTTCCTGGAAGCGGTCGCTCAGTTTGACTTCAACGCGCGGTCCACACGCGAGCTGTCCCTCAAGAAGGGAGAAACGCTGGTCCTGTACGCACAAGTCAGCTCCGACTGGTGAAAAGGGGCTAACAAACAACGCGACGAGGGACTCATCCCGGACAAGTACATTCTTCTCAAGATCAGGTAAACCTTATCAATTGAATCAGTGGAAAAATAATTTTTTACTCTTGAATTTTGAATTAATATCAACGAAATTAACACTCAAAATGATAAACAGAGACGAGGACCTGCCATGCACATCGGGGTGCACCCAGCCGACGACCCGGGCACCCCGCACAACGTCCCACCCCGCTGACAAGCCCCCCCAAAAGGAGCCGGCAGTCCCGTCGAGAAGGTCAGTAAATCCACGTGAGGTCATTCTCAGTGAGCGACGCCGGGAGCAGCAAGACGCAAGCGTTGGTATCGCAACCACCAGAAAAAACACACATCCTCGAATCCGAGATCAAAACTAGCATTGTCGAGATTCCGAACGATCAGGTAACTGAGGAGGACGACGTGTTTGTACTAGCTTCCACGCATGTGTAGATTATCCAACCTTATCACGACTGACTCTCTCTCGACAATGTTATTCCTCATTTATTGCAAATTTTTAGTAAAGTTTATTGACGATTGATGCATGCGACAACACCGTTTTATTTATCGCATGATGCACCTGACGAGCTATCAGAATTAGGTTTGAACCCAAGAAACTAACTTTCCCGAACTTTTGCAGCCACCTAGCGAAGCGGCAGAGCCGACCCCACCGGCAAAAGCAGTTCCGCAGGCTTCTGAAGCACCGGAGCCAGCGAGCGCCCAAGCGTCAACCCCAAAGCAGGTAAAGTCAAACATCCAGGCGTGGGAGCAGCGTTTAAAAGTGTCATCAAACATCACGGCCCCCGACCTGGTGATGGATCTCCCCCAGCAACAGCAGGACGCGCAGGCCCCACAAGCACTAGCGACAAACTCGCACGCTCCCGCTCCAATCCCTCCAAAGTTCACGGACACGAGTTCGTCAGAGGACTCGGACTCCTCAGAATCGTCCAGCGCGAATTCTAGTCCATCAACGCCAACGAAGCACAGCGGAGCCGAGGTGTTTGCAAAGCAGAAGAACGCCACGCTCAAGAAACGGTCAAACCCTGAAGCTCCGCCTATCCCGCAGCCACAGACTTCTTGGAGCACCGAGCAGCGGGAAGGAATGTTCACGTTCAGCAGCACGTTCAACAAACCACAGGTCAAGGTCAAACCCGTCGTGCTCAACAGACCAAGCTTGCCAAGGGAACTCGTGTTCAAGGAGGAGGAGCCAGAAGATGAAAACATCAAAAACGAGCAAAACTAAAATTACTTTACTGCTTCTTTTTTTACATAGACTGATTATGCCAAGGGATTATCATCCCAAGCGTTACTATTGAGATTATCCTTTCAATCCGTTTTTATAAACATACCCACTTTTTTCTCCACTTGTGCGATATTTCAAATAAACTTTCTTGTATAATTACTCGTTTTATTTATTTCCACTGCATTCAGCGTCTTTGAAAGTGGCGCGGAGGTTTACTTCTCCGTTCCATTCATGCCAGTTTCCTGGGAAGTTTTTACAGTGACTTTACATAAGCATTCATTCACATGTGTTTTTATTCAGATAACCAAAATTCATAGGAAAGTCATTCGTTGTAATGGAAACCAGAGCATAATTTGAACCTGAGAGTGAATTATAATTGGACTCGTTGTGTAAAACGGACTGACCGACAGCATTTTGATTGAATTACCCTAAAATTGAAGCCATAAGAGAATGGATAAGTGAAATTGCGAAAATTCCATTAAATTCCAGAGGTTTAGCATCGTTTCTCAGTATACCCCATAAAAATCACTCCAATTTACATTAGAGGACCGTGGTACTTAAGTCTTTAATAAAGACTGTTAGCACCCAAAATGAGGTAAAACTGGACATACGTGCGAAGCGACCGAGAAAAGCAACGCGCACGTTCCAGGGGCGTCTGGAACGCCCGCGAACCAATCAGAAGGCAAATAAATAAACTGGTGAAACATAACATTAGTTTTGTAAAACAAACAATAAAAATTTCCCAAACATTTCTCAAGCATTAAAACCATCACCATGGCATCGTCGTCCAACGCAACGCTGACGATCCGCGTGATAAGGTCGTTTGAGCACAGGAACTGGAAGCCGCTGGTCATTCACAATATCAACCTGGACATGACGTTTGGAGAGCTGCAGGCGCTCGTGAATGATAAGCTAGTCAGCTCGAGCTTCCCACCTCCGTTTAAGAAACTAGTCCATTACGACGCGTTTAAGGTAAGGGTTTACGCAATAAACATAAATTAACTATCCAATCTATCTAGTTATTTTAATTCTCAAAATCCCCGCAGCTGGAGACGTCGCCATCAATGAACAATTCAAAATCGAGCAACGCGCTGATAAGCCTGAGTAACTCGACGCCAGTGCTTGAATTGGGCATCTCCGGCCCTTTGGCGTTATCCTCAGAGCAAATAAGCCACGAGTCCGAGATCTCGTATTTCAATTGCTCAGAATTCATCGAATATTCAAGCTCCCATGCATAAGTAAGGTCGCTATTTTGCGTCACAACATCAGGTAAAAAAACCATCACGTCAGTTTCAATTTGAAAGATCCAAAGCAACTTCCTCCGTCCGTGTGGAATACTACATAAAAAACTCATCTTCTCCACACACAACAATGCGTAATCACTCCTATACGCTTTATAACGTTACCCTACGCTACGTGTTTACTTTGTTTGTCTGTCCGGTATTTAAACACTTTTGTTTACATTTTCAACAATAAAGACTTATTTTTGCTATAGCAACTCGAATATTTTGTATTAATTTATACTCATAAGGTCAATTGTGTGTAAATGTCAATTAGTTGGTAGCATAAATATAACCGCTCTGATTCTCGGGAGGATTTGAAAGGCGAGTTGATGTGGTTACGCCGTTTGTTGAGTCCGGTTATAGTCCGGGACGGTGTGTGTGATAGTTTATGCGCGTGTTTGTCCGAGAGTTCCCGAGCATTCGGTGTATATAGCATATATGGGTGAATATGTTGAGCATCCACCTAATTTCCCTCCATATATGTTAGTATATTGGGGCTTCCCCTCCCAAACATACATTTGTGATGATGGGTTTTTAAAAGGTTTGGTGTGAGAATTAATTAGGGTTAGGATGTGTGAATAAAGCGAACGACCGTGATTAAATGTGATGTTGGGATATTAGGATCGGGTGTTGAGTTTGTTCGAGTGTTTCTCGAGCTTTGTACGGGGGCAAACTAATCGTATGATTATGCGCGTTGAGGATAATCAATCGGAAGAATCATGTGTGGGTGTATTAGATTGGTGGAGTGCTCAAGAGTCGGAGCGTCATCAGGTGGCCACGCTGATGATGAAGGGGACGCTGAGGAGGAGGAGGAGGAGGAGAAAAACTGAACCTCCTCGTGATCCTCTATCAGCAGCGTGTTCGTTAATTAACTCGCGACAATCAATCCTCATACTTATAGGTTTGTGCGTGCTTAATAGTGTAAATGTGAGTTGTGCAGCATCATCATCCTTAGGAACCTCGACTAGCGCTAGCAACACTACCAATTTAGATAAATATGCATATGAACACGCTTACGTAAATAGGTCTTACTATCGAGGGTACAGGAACGTTAAGACAAGAAACTTGATTAGTTACGGCTTCGTCAGTGGCGGAACCACAGACACATCCAAAAGCAAAGACTCCATTCACATTGCAGGGTTCTTCCCAACATCCTCACTCAGGAATGTCTCCTCGGAAGGGGCCATCGGCAGAGGCGTCCTACCCGCTGTCAAACTTGCCATCTACCATATTAATAACAACAATACCACCCTTCCGGACTACAAACTTCACATCTCATGGAATGATACCAAGGTAACGCCAGTTTTTTTCATGATTATCATATTTCATGTTACATCCCATTTATGTCTATCAAACGACCTCATGTCAGGTTCTTGGAACACTCACAAGTTTGTGTAACCCGATTCCGCCAACACTCATAAATGTGTCACCATCCATATGCGTCCAATTTTCATGCATGCACTTTTTTATTTGCATCAGGGATGGGCATGTTCTGAACCATGTGCTCGAAAACAAGCTCGTAGGTTCTATAGCGCCATTAAAACGACATCCACGCATGCTCCACGCAATCTTAACTCAACTTCAACTCTCTTCAAAACCCAATAGAACTCGTTTTTAACCCAAATAAAACTCACCTTTCCCCATATAAAACTCATTTTAACCCAAATAAAACTCACCTTCCCCTTATAAAACTATTCTTAAACTCACCCAAGAGTAATACAAATGCTTGCAAATTAAATGTTAGCAAAAACCAAAATGGCTCAGTGCTCCAAAAGCATGCCCACGTAAGTGTTGTTGGAGTAGGATGAAAAGTAGCATAAAAGGATGATTGAGCAGACACATAATAAAAAAAATTGGCAACATGACAGTAACGTTGTATGTGTGCCAACAGTGTTCAGCAAGCGACGGGATGAAGGCATTTTTCGACATGATGCACGACACTCCGCTAAAGTACATGTTGTTCGGTGACGCTTGCACCCAAGTGACAGACCCGATAGCAAAGGCGTCAAGGTACTGGAAGGTGGCTCAGCTATCGTACGCGGACATGCACCCAATGTTCAGCAAGAAGAACTACCCTAACCTGTTCCGGATCGTGCCAAGCGAGAACGAGTTTAACGCTCCGCGCCTGGCCCTGCTCCGGAAGTACAACTGGACGAAGGTGGGAACGCTCTACCAGAACAAGCCCCGCTACTCTCTTGCTCACAACAACTTGGTAGGCTCGTTGGAACCGATGGGCGTTAGAGTTGTCGCTGCTCAATCTTTCGCTGACGACATCAGCTACCACATCCACAAACTCAAGGAAAAAGACGTGAGGATCATCCTTGGAAACTTCAATGAAACTTGGGCGCGGAGGATCTTCTGCGAGGCGTACAGGGAAAACCTGTACGGGAAGAAGTACCAGTGGCTCATCGTCGCCGCGTACACTCCCACTTGGTGGAGGAAACAGGACGATGTCAACTGCACCGTTGAGGAGGTCGAGACTGCGCTTAAAGGGGCTCTTCTCATGGATCTCCTACCACTCTCTTCCTCCTCAGACATCACCATCTCCGGCTTGGTAAGCAATTTCGTAATTCTTATGTTCCTATTTCCTAATATTTTAACTGAAGCGCTGCTCCTTCCCCAGACTGCCGACCAGTATAACGACATGTACCAGGTGGTGAAGCTGAACGAGTACAGTCGTTTCCACGGGTACGCGTATGACGGGATCTGGGCGATAGCGTTGGCGCTCCACAACATGAGCAAGTTCTACCCCGACCCCGCGCTCAGGCACAGGAAAGACCTCCTTCGCAATTTTAAGTACAGGGATGACAACTGGCAAGCCGCGTTCCTCAACGCTCTCAACGCCACTTCGTTCACCGGCGTCACCGTAAGTACTCCAACTCATTCATAACTCATTCATAACTCATTTATAACGCATAACGTGAATAACGCGTGAGTAGGGCAAGGTGGAGTTCAAGGACAACGGTCGAAAGGGCACGATCCTGATAAAGCAGTTCCGAGCGTTCAACACGGTGAACGCGGAGGTGAAGGTGGGTGAGTTTGACGGGGGTGTCGGGGACGCTGAGCATGCTGGACAGCAAAGACAACCAGATCGTGTGGAACGGGAAGAACCCGCCTAAAGACAGAACTATCGAGATTGTGGAGCACACGCGCGTCAACCCGACGCTTTTCGCTGCGATGACTGTAGCCTCCAGCGTCGGATCGTGCTCGCATGCTTCTTTCTCGCCATCAACATCAAGTTCAGGAATCAGAGGTAGCGCGGTACTCAAAATAATTGATACGCACTTGAGCGGGTTGATAAGCTTGATTTTTTCCATACAATAGGTACATAAAGATGAGCAGCCCGTACCTGAACAACCTGATAATAATAGGGTGCATGTTCACGTACACGAGCGTGATAATCCTGGGCTGGACAGCAAGCTGACGAGCATTGAGGCGTTCCCGTACATCTGCACGGCACGTGCCTGGATCCTCATGGCGGGGTTCACGCTGGCGTTCGGGTCAATGTTCTCGAAAACGTGGAGGGTTCACTCCATATTCACGAACGTCAAGCTGAACAAGAAAGTCATCAAGGACATGCAGCTTTTCATCGTCGTCGGGATACTCCTCGCCATCGACTTTGCCATCATGACCACCTGGCACTTCACTGACCCCATGGTCAGGGACACCAAGAAACTAGAGGCTTACGTGAGTGCCAAACATGCGTCAATTGTGCTTTTATTTTTTTTACCCGTATATTTCTTATGCTGCTTTTTGTTTTTGCAGAACAACCCCAACAACGACGACATTATGATCATCCCGGAGAACGAGTACTGCAAGTCGCAGTACATGAGTTACTTTGTCGGGACTATCTACGCTTACAAGGGCTTGCTCATGGTGAGATTACAAACACTAATAATTTCAATTTAAATTAAAATGGATAATTTAAGTAACGCACCATGTGTTTGCAGTTGTTCGGTTGTTTTTTGGCGTGGGAGACGCGCAACGTGTCGATACCGGCGCTGAACGACTCAAAGTACATCGGAATGAGTGTGTACAACAGCGTGATGATGTGCGTGCTTGGAGCGCCGCTGTCTCACGTGCTCACGGATAAACACGACGCTTCGTTCCTCATCATCTCCGTTTTCATCATCTTTTGCACCACTGCCACGCTTTGTCTCGTGTTCCTACCCAAGTGAGTAAATGCTCGAGCTCGCTGCCAGGGCAACCGTAAACTGAGGTAATTGAATAATTAATAATTAACCAGATAATCGAGCTGAAGCGTAACCCGAAGGGCACGGTAGAGAAGCGTCTTCGTCCAACGATAAAGCCGCCATCGACAACGCGTCGAGCTTCCGCGACTTCGATGTACGAAGCCGAGCTCAAAACTGCGAAGCAGCAAAATCAAAAGATTAGAAAGCAAATCAGAGAGGTCGACAATGAGATTCAGGTAACATGTTTTAAGCAACATGCTTACCCAGATCAGAAAATACTAAATTTTTTTGGATCCATTCCGATTCCCAAGGCACTTGCCAAGATTCTCGGAGACGACGCTCAAGACATTCTTCATGACGCCATGCATAACCTGGCGCTACCAAAGTCTGAGGTTCTCAAGAAAGAAGGTGAGCCAGTTTTAGCCCCTTTTAAACCCATTTGCCGTGTGTTTTACCACCCTAACCGTGTGTTTCTTTTGAATAACTCGCATTTAACGTGTGCTAAAGACACAGACGTGAGCTCACTATACTCCCTTAACTCTGATGGTGGCGAAGATGTGTTCATTGAGGAGGCCCCCGAGGCTACGCCAAAGTAATTTTACTAACGACTCACTCACGATCACATGCTAAAAGGTGCTAATAAAAGCACTTTTAGGAAAAAAGTACCCGGCTTAGCGACGGCGCTGGCGGCGGCGGCGGGCAACCTGACAACAACGGGAACGTGGGAGCCTGCGACGTCAGTGGTGGCAAAAACGATCTTAATAAACTCGCACGGCAGCGGTCTCCCGACAAGGTGAAGAGCGAGAACGAGCAGACGCTCTAACTCGCCTCCGAGGAGCCGTAACGATCGAGGAGAAGAGTCTTCCAAAGATCCCGAGGAGCCTCCACATCGTGCGCAGCTCGTCAGCAGCGAAGCTTAAGCGTTGTGATCATGCAGCCGATTCAGCTGCTCCCAAAATACCTCCGCTTGAACAAATCCGACCTGGATTTGAGCGAGGACCCTGAAAACCCCGTTGGGGACAGGGAGCTCGACGCCAAGCCCGGAGGCTCAAACACACCAGGAGCACCTCTGAGAACACCCTGGTCGTCAAGGGAGGAGGGAAGCCAGTTGTTTCCACGACTACTCAGCAGGAGATTTGGACGATGCTACAGAAGGACCGCAGGTACATGGACAGGAACATTTACGTCGAGGAGGAGGAGGAGATTGAGCACCAGATTTGTGACGCACCTGTCACCACCGCTGCTGCACCCACAGTCAGGAAGGAATCTAAACGACTCAAGTCGCCCACCGTTGCCAAACCTATTAGCTTGTTGCTGCCTGGCTCAAGTTCCGCCGTCAAACTTCAGCTTCCCAAACAATCAAAGACTGATGAGCAACAAGACAATGAACTTATCAACGGGAAACCAACCACCGGTAAGTGCATGCATACGTTCATTTAGTTACCCATAGCAACGTGATATAAAAGAGTTAAAAAACACATTAAATTAGCAGAACACCGGGAGGAGGCTCCGTGCTCGTCGCACCACCGGCGACTGAGCATGCAGCCGCAGAAGCAGAGCCCGAGCTCGCGCTAACGTCGAGCATCGCACGTTATCGAGCAGTACAACAACGCTAGCAAGTCACCATCAGCAGTCGCAGCAGCACGCTTATTACAACGTAGGGTCGCGATCAACGCACGACCCAAGCACGTATTCGCAGACGCTGACAACGACAAGCTCAAGCCGGCCGATCCCAACAGCTTACCAGCACGCGTCAACGGAGGAGATTCACGTCCGCGGTCACGTGTCGTCGCAGCCCATCATGCGAAGAACAGGAGCTACAGCGTGCCGAAACGACTGACAACTCAAACCTGAACCTGAGCGAAATTAACCTTGACGTGAGTCTGCTTCCCATTTTCCACAAGATCCTGAGCGAGCGGAGCAGAAGCCTAAGGGAGCGCTCCAGCTCGACAGAGCAGAATAACAGGGGAGCGAGCACTCTCAGGAGCAAACGGAACAAACCTAATAACCTCATGTTGTCTTGTCCCAACATCATGATCAAATGTGATATCGTCGAGTATCTTTAATCTCAATGATTCGTATTCTCAAGCCTCTCGGTTTCTTTTCATTTCCACCAAAGTCCTTTCACTGCCAATTGCTAGACAAACCACATCGTTGCGTTTAGCAGTGAACCCACTTTGGTTTTTGCTACTGCATCTTACTGCACGGTCACCCAGGCGTTATCTCATCGTACGCATAAGCGTCCTCTATGAGTACGTTTAATCCTTTTCTACATCACACAGCACACGCCCACACGTGCAAGCTTTATTGATTTAGGAACTTTAATTACGTGGGGTTGCTAAGCAACCTTGAAAAAATTGCATGTGTCAAAATATGAATCAAGTGAAAAATAAACTGTTACGTAATCATGCGCTTTTTAAACTCATAAATAGTTACCTCGTAAACAAAAAGTAATACAAACACACATCTCTGTGCTAATAATATATCTATCATAATAAATCGTTAACGTAAAGGTTTCGTAAAAAGCTCGGGTTCAAGTTCATGGTTTTTATTTAAATACTCCTCCAACTCATTCCAAAATCTCAAATAGGGCGATAAAGGTTACAAATTAAATAATATGTCATGTAATGTCATTTAAGTTCCAAAACGAAAGAGATCCTACTCCTTCTTCTTGCCGTCACCGTCCTTCTTTGGGTCCCCAGGTGGCTTGGATCCGAAAGCACGAGTGATCGCGTCAGCAAGACCACCCATGAACAACGCACAGAATATGTTCTCGAACGGGGCAAACGGGTCGTGGATTCCGAGCAGGATTGAAGAGATCTTGAAGTACACGAAAAACACCACGATTCCGAAATACAGCAGACTGTGCGGGGCCGAAATAAAGTCCGTCTTCTTGTCCAGCACGAATATCACCGATGCTGCGATACACGCCTTTGTTGGGCTAACGGAACAACACCGATTTTTAGTCAACTTATCATCATAATTTATCTTAAAGATGTATTATAGTAACGTACAAGGATGGCTGAAGGATCTCGATGGCTCCCGGGGTCCAGATGCCGCGGAGGAGTCGTTCGAAAATCTTGCAGAACCCGGCGCCGTTTCCTGAAACAAATCTCATAATTATAACGTGAAGTGACGATTAAAGAAAAGCGTGTCGTACCTTTGACAGTTCCAACAATGAGGGCGATGAGGTATCCGTTGGGGAAGATTTTGAGTGAGTGTGAGACTCCATCATAGACCTTCTTGACCCTATAGATTTCCTTCATGACGCTGAATCCGAGTTTGACGGGTAGAAACTTGCAGATCTTGTAAACAGCGTCAAAAGGGCAGTAGAACACGAGATACCAGACAAGCGTGTAAAGGACGAGGTGCTCGTTGCTCTTGAGTGGCCGAGCACTGGCTCCCCGAGAAACAAACTGGCTAGGATTCCTCCAGCGTAAATCTCAACCAGCGAGCAGATCCACGTCGCTAGCGGGTGCCTACGTGAAGCTGACCCCGCCTAATCAATATAAAAGTGGTCAAGCACCGTGAAACGGGATTGAAGAGTAAAAACACGTGATGTTTACCGTGTAGGTCCTCCCTAACGTGGAGGCAGCAAAGAGCAGCATGAGCAATGTCAAAATAGGGGAACATTTTGAGCTTGGTGACCTGGTTGGCCACGTCCAAGAACATTTCGGGATCCATGTCTGGAAGTCACGCGTAGGGCTCGTATCTACGCAAAACAAACAATTAGCAATTAAACTTATATTAAAACCAATTAATACGTACCGAGTAATCCAGTATCCCGAGCGTGTGTTCGAGATGAAGAAGGTGAAAAAAAGAAGAAAACCTAAGCTTTTCCAACATGACGATTCTTACAACGTGGCTATACATTCCAACATAAACTTCTCAAGATACTCTAAAACCAAATGGAGGCTTGCAAAAAAATATCCTACCGAGATTCCATGAGCGTTCACAACCAACCACTCTAAAAATAAAAACATCCCGATTTCCGGATCTGATGCCCCTATATACCGCACACTTTCTAAAATTGTGTAAAATCTTCTAGATGGGGTCGCTACATTGCTTTGTTTCAGTTTGCAATTAGTTAACTTTGTAATGGAAATTTACCTTCACGATTTCTTTGGGGCACGTTGAGATGTTCGGAAATTAGCACGTTCTAATGGTTCTAAATCTAATTTCTATATCTAAAGAACACAATAATTTTTTCCAAAATATGCTCGATTTAAAACGCATTTTGAATCGCATGCGAGTTGTTTCCCTGGTGAACCGAGTGCTCGAAAATGCATTTGGCTTACAAAGCCCATTGTCCATTAATTCATGCTATTTAGCTCAACCTTGTCATGCTGCAAATACTTTTCCATTACACACTACCAATCAGTCTAAAATCAAAGTTACTCAATGATAAAGCCAAAGAATATTACGTAAATGCTTTTAACAAAAACATGGGGGATGTTGAGAATCTTAATGCAAGGTTAAATTCGAGTTATCTAAAGCTTCTTTCTGCAATAACTAGTTCTGTTTCTCTTCCCACACGCTTCGGAGTACTCGAAATACTAATAAATTACAACAAGAATGTTTAAATGAAAAGAGTGCCAAAGCTCGAAAAACTTACGTTTTAAAATCTCATCATAACTAATACTGATTATCACGGTACTACAGCACACTATTGTAAATTATCACATTATGTAATCTCAATCCCCGATAAAAAACTTAACCTAAACTATAAAGCTAAACAGCACACCCATGGTTATGGAATTGACTGACTACATATTCGCAGCAGTGAACCGGTGGTGCGGTTGCATAACACGAGCGAGTATGCTGCTCTCAAAACATCAAGATCCAGAGGAGAGCAAAAACGTGCACACCCGCTTGTTTACGTTGCAACAGATGACATGCTCTCAAGATTAAGTGGGTGAACACCTACTTCCATGATTTAAATTTATCACGATTCATTTACGGTTTATAAAAATGCACGCTACATTAACGTTAGTTCGACGCCCGAGTTCGAGAAGCATTTTAGCTCGGGTTCTGGCGAGTTCGCTACACACGACGGCGCCCGTGCACGCTGCAAAGTTCTATGATAACCCGGCTGACGCTGTCAAGGACATTCCGAACGGGGCTAAGCTCCTTGTTGGAGGTAAGCCGAAATTATAGTTCAAACGATTCTGATATTTAAGTACACACTAAAGTAAAGTAAATTTAAAGGGTTCGGACTGTGTGGGATCCCGAGAACCTGATCTCTGGGCTGCTGGAGTCGAAGGTAAACGACTTGACTTAGTGAGCAACAACGCTGGAGTGGACAACTTCGGTCTCGGGCTGCTGCTCAAAAACAAGCAGATCAGGCGCATGATCGCGTCGTATGTCGGGGAGAATGCAGAGTTCGAGCGGCAGTACCTATCTGGGGAGCTGGAGGGTGGAGCTAACGCCTCAAGGACGCTGGCCGAGCGGATAAGGCCGGTGGCGCTGCCCGCGTTCTTCGCCCACTGCTTTCGGGACTCTCATTCACGAGGGGAGGCGCTCCCATCAAGTACACCAGCAACGGCAAGGTAATTTGACTGGAGTTTTCTTCTTCTTTTTTTGGTAGTTTGAAAATTAAGTTAATTAAGTGTGATTTCAATAGGTGGAGATAATGAGCCAAGCTAGGGAGTCGCGGCAGTTCGACGGGAGGGAGTACATTATGGAGGAGGCGATCACTGGCGACTTTGCCCTTGTCAAGGCCTGGAAGGCCGATAGGGCAGGCAACCTCATTTTCAGGTTTGAAACTTATTCAACTCTGCTTTTGCGCCATTGCGATTTGCGTTTTACACTATCGTTATGTTACAGAAAGACTGCTCGTAACTTCAACCCTCCGATGTGCAAGCTGCTGGTGTACGATCGTCGAGGTGGAGGAGATCGTTGATGTCGACCAGATACCGCCCGAGCATGTTCACGTCCCGGGCATCTACGTTCACAGGGTCATCCAGGGGAAGGGCTACGAGAAGCGGATCGAGGTGAGTGATCAAGCTGCTTGTAATTATGTTATTGGAAATCCGTGACTTACTGTTTTGAATATTTGTGTAGAAGCGAACAGTGCAGAAGCCAGAGAGAGTCGGGCGGGATCAACCCCGCCAAGATGATCAGGGAGAAGATCGCGAGAAGAGCAGCGTTGGAGTTCAGGGACGGCATGTTCGGTGAGCACTTGACCACTAGTTTTAGAACGTGCGAGTTGAACTTGAACTTGAATTTCATTCCATGTTAGCAAACCTGGGAATCGGTATCCCGATGCTGGCCTCCAACTACATCCCGGATGGGATAACGGTGACGCTCCAGAGTGAGAACGGAGTGCTCGGGCTCGGTCCATTCCGTTGAGGGACAGGAGGACGCGATCTTATCAACGCTGGCAAGGAAACCGTCACCGTGCTTCCTGGATCATCGTACTTCTCCAGTGACGAGAGCTTCGCCATGATCAGGGGGTCAGTTCGCTTTATTTAAATGATTTTTGGAGCGTGTCAATTAATTCATATAATGCTTCTAGTGGGCATGTCCAGCTGACGATCCTTGGAGCGATGCAGGTATCGCAGTACGGGGACCTCGCCAACTGGATGATTCCCGTGAGTTAACTTCAATAGCAAATGTTATTGAAGGTTTTGTTCATTCAAAAATAAACGCGTGTTAATTTGCAGGGCAAGTTGGTGAAGGGAATGGGCGGGGCGATGGACCTGGTCTCATCATCAACAGCGGGAACGAAAGTGATCGTGACGATGGAGCACACTGCTAAGGACGGGTCTCCCAAAATCCTCAAATCCTGCGACCTCCCGCTGACTGGGAAATCCTGCGTCGACATGATCATCACTGAGAAGTGCGTGTTCCGGGTTGATAAGGAGAACGGGCTTGAGCTCGTTGAACTCTCGGAGGGAGTCGACATTCAGGAGATTGTTGACGGCACTGGGTGCGAGTTTGTCATCAGTGACGAGCTTCAGAAGGCCGTCGCAGCGTGAAACCATTGTCAAACACATTCTATCAACTTTTAACAATAAAATGTCGTATTTTTTCAATCGCTTGTGTGGCTTTCAATCCACATGTAATTTTATTGGCACGTTGCATTTCATTTGTGTGTAGCATTATATTCGTCCTTCATCTGTTCTTTCATTCGCATGTAGGCTGCTTGATTGCGTGGTTTGTTGATTAGTGACTGAGATGGCTGGTTTGTTGAATCTCGTCCGCGGATTCGGCTGCTCGAACACGCGCGTTTGCTTGTCAAAATCTAGCGTGGTTGCTCAACTCCACACAAAATCAAAGTTCGAGAACGTAACAGATCGTAAGCGGAGCTCAATCAGTGTCCAGGAGCTGATTGTCAAGCGGGCCGTGTTGGAGTTCAGACACCACATGATAGGTAAGTTAAGCTCGGAATCGGGTTCAATATACTGGTAAACTAATACTTTATCGCTCTTAGTGAACCTGGACGTTGGGTTGCCACCGTTCCGGGTCCCGAACCACTTGAACTTGACGTTCCTTCAGCTGGGAAATGAAGTTGTACAAAATCCTGATCATCATCAACAGTTGACGCTACTCGCGCCTTTGCAGGTGTCACAGCACGGAGACGTAGCGCACGTAATGCCATTAACCTGAACATTCCTGAAGTGAAGATTTATAGAACATACGTAGTTAAACTAACGCAAATGTGAACGATTGTAGGGTGAAGCTGGTATGGTACTCCAGCGTCGAGCGAACAACCGAGTGATAGCGCTGATGGAGCACACTAGGGAGGACGGATCGCCTAAAATCCTGAAGTCGTGCGACTTGCAGATAACTGCGGTATCATGCGTTGATATGATCATCACCGAGAAGTGCGTGTTCAGGGTTGACAAGGAGAACGGACTGGAGCTGATTGAGCTTGCTAAACAAACCGATATGCTTGAAATCATGGAGTGTACTGGCTGCGAGTTTGTTGTTAACGAGAATCTCTTAGTGAACCGGAATTTTGTGGGTGAAAAGTTATTGTGTTTGCTAATACTCCATTGCCTACAATGGATTTTTGTTGCGGTTCTACTTTAAAACATATAAACATGCAGCTTTTTTAATTTCAATTGCGTTTTTTCATAACTCATTCATAACTCATTCATAACTCATTTGAAAATCATTCATAACACATTCATAACTCATTTGAAACCCATGTAAAAACTATTCAAGCTAATTATGAACCCGTTTACAAGGCTACAAAACTCATGAAATGAAAAACGACAAAGCATAGTGAGCATGTTGGAATGCCGAAATGTTCTGAAACCTAGCGAGGGTGTTCCGAAGCAGTCGTGCTTATAAGATAATAGGATGACTCCATCTAGGAAAGGGTCTGCTACACCATATTTCGTTCTATTTCCATCACGTAAAAAAATTTGCAATTCACTTCAGTAAAATTTTTGCAGAGAAGCCGGAGAGCCCGAGCAAAATAATATATGTTGGTGCGTGATAGAGGAGCATGCACTAGCATAGGATTATCCCACATTGATGTTGTTTGGTTGTGGAATATATTTAACATATTTGAGTTTTAAATGGGTAGACAAAATACATTAAGGCGCGTAACGTCGTTACTAGTGTTTGGTTTCCTCACGCTCATTTATTTGTTGACGCGCTCGTTCGGGCTAACATTCGTGACATTAGCGGGTATCAAGTACTACCTGATCTCCAGCCACTACGAGAAGATTAGCGAGCAGAAACAGGGAGCAGCGAACCCAACCGGAGAAAAAACAGTAGAGAAAATGAAGAGTGAGTGAGTGAGTAAAACATGAGTTTCAACGAGTATGCGGGCCCTGGCGGAGGGTCATTTCTGCTGCCCCCCGACCAGCAGCCAGCGTACAGGGCATCAGTGAAGCGTCGAAGTATAACTCCGTCGCCAGGAGCGCTGGCAAACTTATCAAATCTGCAGCAGCCCCGCACTCCATCTCCAACGCCACTCCCAAGTTCAAACGCGAGTGTGAATAAATCTGGGAGCCTAAACGTGAAACCTAGGTCAAGGTCTCAAGGTCCGCCGCGATTTCCAGAGATCGAGGATGAGAAGATATCGCCCAGGAAAAAATTCGGAGCTGCTGCCAGCGCTTCACTCATGTCCATACCCAACGCTGTCAAATTATCCATGCTCTCAAGCGGTTTCATCTCCATCAATAAAGTTTCGAGTAAGTGATCAACGCTGCTATTAAATACCATATTTTAGCGCATTTAAAAGTGTATCGTGAATCTGTAGAGGAAGACAATCGGATGCTTTCCTCGTCCCTTCCCAAAAAACCTGTTACCAAGGAACAGTTTCTGAGACTCTGCGAAGAAAGGAGAAAATTCCCCGTCCTCTACAAAGTCGAATTTCAGGTCAGACCAAAACGCATTTTATCTCATACCTGTGCGTTAGAATTTTTTTTTAGTATTGCATATTCATTGCATTGCATTTTGATATGTAAATTGATTGAAAAAAAGGAAACTAGACAGCGCCAACTAACCTATATAATATTCGCACGTTGATTCCCAGGGAGAGTCGTAGCGTGTTTGAATCGGGATTCTATTTTTAGCTCGAATTGAAAGGGAGGTTTTAGAACGTACGAACGCCCGTGATGCTGCTATATAAAAAAGCGGAGCAAGGCCGTGTGTATGCATGGCGATGGAATTTCCTGTTTTCACACAAAAAAATAATTCACTCGTTTATTTTTCTATGCAGATAGCTTGCAAAAACGAAGCTTTCTCTAGCAGACATGCGTCCAAACCTGCGAATAAGGAAAAGAACCAAAACCAAAAAACCATTCCATGTAATCAATCTCAAACAAACATGACTCAACCGCTTGATGAAAACTAACAGATTTTTCCAACGTTTGCAGATGACTACAACCGTGTGGTGCTCGAGCCCAGTAAACAACATCCTGGAGACTACGTCAATGCCAGCTTTGTAGACGTAAGTTATATAGGATTTTAGCCTGGGTCAAGGATCCTTTCATTCGTGTGCACTTTTACACGCATCTAGCACGCAGATCTGGGGCATATACCAAACGTCCGGTGTTTACACCACTGTCATTTCCATTCATATATGCAAACACCTCTCCAAATGACATAGGTCACCTTGGGAAACAGACTCGTATACATTCGCTCAATAGACTGCTTTTACGATGAAAACTTAGTACGCGTGGTTAGAAAACAGAATGTTTGGTTTAGCGTGTTGCTGCAGATTCAATCGAAGGTCGCTAAAAGTTTTATTGCAGGAATTTTGGAGTAAAATGGCTTGCAGTTTTAAACGTTTTTTACCAGAATTTTTAGCAAAAACTATAGCAATACCAAAACGCCTAGAAAGAAGTAGCAATAGCTCATATCTTCAATGCACGTAGCAACATGAAATGTATTTCGAATTATTTTTACCTATTTGCTTTCACCAAAAGTATTTCTGACTAACTCATCCGTAACTCATGATAACTCTAATCTCCCTAACAACCTGTGTTTAACTCATCTTAACTCAGTCCTCAACTCATTTCACTCCCACATTAAAACCCATTCAACTCTGAGCTTAACTCACAAGCTAAGGAATGCTTGAACAATCGAACTAATATAGATAAGCATAACATTCAATATATAGCAATTGAATTCGTGTAGGTACCTGAAAATGTTTTGTCATATAGGATTCATTTAAAGACGTTAAAGTTTCCCATGTTAAAGTAGCGCCATTAGCGACAAAATATTATGACATCCTAGAAAGCATTTCAATTTCCATGGAAAAGCGTTTCTACCATCTTTCTACTATGCAATACCGAGCGTTTCTAAGAGAACAAAAAAATACAAGGAAATGCCAATTGGAAGGTTGTAAAATTTATGAAAACAATCCGCTACAAAAACACATTGAAAGAAATGCAAACTATTGTAACTAGTAGTTACCATGAATGAAACGATACCTAACTAAAGCTGAATGATTGCTATTTGAAGTTGCGATACGCTGACTAAAATGATACGTGATTGAACAAATGCATGAATTGTTGTGTTGCAGAGCTTGCTGAAGCCGAACGCGTATTTGGTGTGTCAGGGCCCGCTGGAGGAGACGGTGTGCGACTTCTGGCGCATGGTGTGGCAGAAGCACGTGTCGTGTATAATAATGTTGACAAAGACGTTCGACTTTATCCGCGTGATGTGTCACCAGTACTGGCCAGTGGAGCTGAACACTCCAACGAGCATAGAGGGCTTCACGGTGACGATCGATCACGAGGAGAGACTCGCAAACTTTTACATCCGCACGATGACGGTGAAGAATGACGACGAGCCTAACCAGCCAGCACGGAACATACTCCAGTTCCACTACTCAGAGTGGCCCGGGCACACGGTCCCGTTCCCTACCGCGCTGCTGGATTTCAGAAGGCGGGTTAGGAACATCATTGAGCAGTCACCCGAGTACTCGAAGGGGCAGATGCTCGTTCACTGCAACGATGGGGGTGGGAGGTCTGGGGTGTTCTGCCAGGTGGATGCGCAGCTCGAGCTGCTCGAGGAGGACAACCTCATTGACGTGTTTGGGTTTCTCAAGAAGCTCAAGAGCTCCAGGAAGGGGCTGCTCGAGAACGTTGAGCAGCTCAAGTTCGTGTACGACACGCTTGAGGAGTATGTCATCTGCGGGAAAACCTGGTTTCCAGTTTCTGAGCTTTCCAGTCTCCTCAAGCACAAGAGCATGAAGGACCCACACACCAAGATCAACGAGTACCAGAAGGAGTTCCTCGTGAGTTTACGTGTATTGAACGGCAATTTTATTAAATGACATGTTCATGCGGGATTTTCTCTTTCCAGTTGATTTGCAAGCAGACCCCGCGCTTCAGCATAGGCGACTGCGCAGGCGGACACAGAGCCGACAACAGGGACAAGAACAGGGACGTCCTCATCATACCTCGTGAGTGCATTTGAGTAAATACGCTATTGAAACATTTATATAACAGACTGGTTGCTTTGCAGCGGACAACTTCCGTCCGTACCTGGTCTCGTTCCAGGGCAACACGTTCACGGACTACATAAACGCGGTGTTCGTGGACGGGTACAGACAGGCGCGGGCTACATGGTGACGGAGTGGCCCCAGTCCCACACAATCTCGTACTTGTGGTCGCTCGTCTACGACTACGACGTCAGCGCCGTCGTCGTGCTCGCAAACCCTGAACCAAACGCAGTGAGACTTCAAACTTATCAAGTTGCCCCGACTTTAACTCCCGTTCTAATGTAATTTCATGTTTGCAGCACTACCCGTCATTCTGGCCCGAGGGCAAGAAGTCGATAAAGTACGGTCCGGTGTTCACGATCGACCCGCTGGCGAGCAACGTGTACCCGAACATCAAGACCTGGATATTCCGCATCAACAAGAAAATCGTGTCGCTGCAGGAGCTCATGGCTGGAGTCAAAGCTGACCCGAAAACGTGCCAGTTGTTCCAGCTAACTTGCTGGCCCATCGAGCAGAAAGTTCCCATGTCAACCAACTCCCTTGTCGAACTCATGAACATGGTCGAGAGGTGGAGGGCCAAACAGGGAATGGGACCCGTTGTCGTCGTTTCGCCGTGAGTTTGCACTTCAGTTTTATGCATTTTTTGCAATTCAATGCATTATTTCATGGAAATTATAACAAATTATTAACTTGACATAACAGTGACGGTCACAGCCGGTCTGGAGTGTACTGCGCGGCGAACGCGTGCATAGAACAGGTCATCACGTACGGCGAGGTTGATATATTCACCGCTGTGAAAACGGTCAGGCGACACAGACCTCAAATGATCGAGAACATGGTGAGAACTTTTAAACGGATTATTAATCTTGAAAAAATCAGTTGTATACCATAAGTTTGTGTTTCAGACGGAGTACAAGTATTGTTACGACGTGGTGTTGCACTACGTGCTTCATTATTTGAACGAGGAGATAAAGGACGACGCTCTTCCCCCACTCATGAACAAACTACCCGGTGTGCATGCTTAGTTTTAGTTCGCGTTCGTTGGTTAAGCTATCGTATGTCGTGCTATCTCTTCCTACATTTCACTCCTATCACGGTTTAAATTCGCAACACCTCATAAGCCTACATAAGACTTTGTATTCCAATAATATTCTTTTTTTTGAAACCTTATACTTACTCTATTAAATATTTTGTGTTGGGAATTACTTTATTCGTATCTTTCACCTTTTACATTACCTTTGGCATATGAGATTTATCGGATTTCTTAAACTCGTTCATAACTCTTTCATAACTCACTTTTTGCAGATACAGCCCATTTATAAATCTGAAATGACTCATGATTTTGTTTTGTCTCATAGCTGGAATATTTCTGTGCTGAAAATTGTCATGAAACTATGCTGTCACTTCATATTCTTACTACGTTTAATTGATTAAATCATTCAACTGGATCGCGATGTAAGGTTGAATGCTGTAGTGATAAAAACTTGAAATATTAAGAGGTTAAGCAACACAGAGTTTATAAGCGGTGAAAGGTGAGTCGTCAACCCCATGCGTATGCTCCATAAACGCATGTTTATAAAGTAGCCAACAACGGGCAACTGCAAACTAATTTGTGTATGAGTGATAGATTTATTCTTGGATGTGTTTAATATGTAGAAAAAACTGGATTTATTACGCGTTGCCAATTATTAATCACAACACACATTATATATGGAAATGCAAATAAATATGATAAATGCTAAATCAAGAGTTGTCAACTTCATATCATGTCAGGAAGAGTCACGTCTGTTGTATGCATGATTAATTTACTCAACGGAGTTGCTAAACCCTGATGCTTTTACAAGCAGATGGAGCACTGCCACTTCATAATTGGAACGTGGATGAAATAAATCTTGCGACTTGTATGACTTATTGTTTACTCAATTATGATATCATAAAACGTGGTAACTTGCGTGTGACGCATAATTTAGATGGGTAGCGATTCCAGTGCGATGGGAAATAAAATAAAACACGACTCAACGACTTGAAAGTGAGATAAATATTAAAAATGTATTTAAAAATGTAGCTTGCATTATGGATTGTGGACTAAAACTTGACGTCGTGATTAAGTTTCCTGGATACTCCCCCTTTGAGGATGAACATGATGGTATTGAGCATGGACGCGAGGAGGAGCACGCAGCCCAACACGAGAGCCGGAACCCAGGAAACGACGCCATCATTCAGCCCAAAAAGCGAACCGCCTTAGCGCTGCTGTCAACCTGGTACTGGAGCTGCGTGACGATGGTGGTGTCAGTGGTGAGCGGGTTGTTTGGGCAAGTGAACACGAGTGACTCTGAAGAAATCTCATTGTAAGTTGAGTACCTGAAACTCCAAGCGAGCGGCTCGCGTACCGCACCCAGCTGCACCACGACCCTAGGTCGTTTATGTGTACGGGGTACGTGCTTCCAGGCTCAGGGAGAGAACCCGATCAACGCCAGCGTCAGCGCTGTCGTGTGTTCACCAGCACTCGCAGGATCATCACGCACGCGTACGCGTACAGGAGCGAGACGCCGATGTACGAGTAGAACGACGCCTCGTTCTGGACCCCAGCCATCACGTAGCACGGAACCAGGTAGCCCAGCAGGATGCTCACCATGAACGGGATCTCAAGGAGCGTCTGGATAAATTAACGAGATTAATAATTACTCACATTTTACCAGAAAAGAGGTAAAAAGCTAATTCAAAGCTCCACCTTGGCGATAATGAACATGGAGTTGGAATAGATTCCCTCCCGCACGTCCCGTTGAACAAACGCTATCGTTTGCTTATCGTGATGGGTGATGAGAAGCAGCACAGGCCAGATGCCGAAGGAGCAGACGACCCAGTGAAAGGCGACCCTGTCGTTGAGGTTGTTCTGGTCCTGGAGCACGGAGAGCCGTGTGTTCCAGTATATGGCACCGAACGCGTTAGACAGCGCAGCGGAGAACAGCACGCTGGTGACCCAGTTGACAAGGTTCCATGGAAACTTGAGCACGATCATGTACATGAATACAGAGTAGAACTGGACAACCGCAGAGGCAGGGTATATTTTCCTGGGTAAATGCTGTGGCACGGAAACCTGCGGGTTTGATAATGGCTCTTGTTTCCGTCTGAACGACTCTGCCAGCGTCTCGATCCGCTGGCTGACTCCAGCAGCGCCTCGTTTGACAGCGTGTCCAGCGTTACGAGGTCGATGTAGTAGTCACTGGGATTCTTGAACGCGGGGCAAGGATACTCGATGAACGCGAAGTAAGGCAGCATCTCGCTCCTGTGCCCGTAAACATTACCTCCCCGTTGAAAGGAGCAGCAATTTGCTGAACATTGAGAAGATCTCGAACGTCGGGGGGTGGATCGTCATAAGACGATCCTCCCGTGCGTGTACGCCCACTGCTTCAGATACTCCACGAGGAAGAACGTGTCGAAAATGTCCATGCCACGAGTAGGCTGGTCGAGGCAGATTATCTCCGGTCCTGGAGTAGCTGACATGCCACTGCTAGTCGTTGTATCTCGGAGCTCGTCAGCGAGTCCACCACGCTCGATCGGACCGGGGACAGGCCCAGGTCGTCCAGCAACGCGTGCATCTGCCAAAAACATTCATTTAGTTTATTGCTTTTGAATACACATTCTAAAGAAAACAAACGGTTTTGAGTTATCTGGAAAAAAGTGTTCTTTTCTCTCTTCCGGGTTCCCCACGTCCAGGTTGATCCCGTGGAACTGCATTGTCTGAATGACCGTGATGTCGGGGTGAGCCTGTAGTCGCGCCTCACGTACGCCACCCGTGCCCAGACTTCGCAGCGGATCTGGTTCCCGTTTACACTCCCCCTGAAATACGGTCAGAACGCTTCACCTTGCTCGTCAGCACGTCCATCAAACTGGTTCCTTCCGCGTCTGGAACAATTTAATTTAATTTCAATTTAATTTAGCAAACTCGGGAATTCCACCAAAAATTCAACACGTGCGCTAACATGTTAGCTGAAAATTTACCCATAACAGTAAATGCCGTAGGTTCCCTGAAGCGTGTGATCTGTACGATTTTCACATGTATTCGTACGGCTGAAAAACTAGCCTCATGAGCAGTACACTACGTCAGCAAATTCTCATGAACAAATATTCAAACCGCAATCGCATGAAGCCTTGAAATTCGCCAATTTAATCTCACAATTTGCAATGCATAGTGTGAGTTGTGAAATTTCTCTAACACTTCCTTATGATTTTTAAACTTTTAAGCTTTTCCTCATCAAATATTTCACATCGACTTTTACGTACTATTCGTTCGCTTAAAACAGTTTTTAAATAATGACGATTTGAATATGAAAATTTTCAAACGAATAAATGAAAATATGCATGCAATAAATAAATTGTCTAACTCATTCATAACTCATTTGAAACTCATGTATAACACGAGGCCTTTCAGGTCTGAGAAACTTCCCTGGTTACAAGAGTTGGCATCTTGATTTTTACCTAATTTTCATACAGGGGCTTCAAACACTTTTTAACTAAAAACGAGTTGAATATGAAAATTGTCCTACAAATGAATGAAAATGTGCATGAAAAAATAAATAGTCTAACTCATTCATAACTTATTTGAAACTCATGTATAAACCTTTCTTAGCAATAGATCCGGAAACTTCCCTGGTTACAATTTAAATTACAACAGTTGGCATCTTGATTTTTACCAAATATTTCTACAGGTGCTTCAAACACTTTTTAAATAAAACCGAGTTGAATATGAAAATTGTCCTACAAATGAATGAAAATGTACATGAAAAAATAAATAGTCTCAGAATAACCCGACATTTCTAAAAAACGAAATTTTAGGAATTTCTAAAACACGTACCGGTCGTTGCCATGACACTGATCATCTCGCCACCCCTGAGGTCGAGGAAGACTCCATCAAGAGCGCGCACTGGCCCTTGCTGATAACACAGCCCCCTGCACTGTAAATGTGGAAAGACCACGGACCTGTGGTGCGACTCGTCAATCTCATCATCCAAGTTCATCCCTCGATTGAACTGTCCACTGGCACGGGAATTCACGATTCCTCGACTAACTAACGAGACCTGATAAGACGATTGATAAGATAAGACGATTGATAAGCTTTCAACAATGGTCAAATTATATGGATGATCCACAGACCTGACTACCGGGGTTGTCAAGGTGCACTTCACTAAAAGCCCGGGTACTGGACTTTCCGAATCGGTTGGGAATAAGGCCAAGGCCATCAATTAAATCCGTTTCACTCCTCGCCCTAGTAACTTTAACTTTGTGGTCGTGAGCGTTGACCCCTCCATCGACAACACTCCTTGCCCGCTTCTTGATCCTATAATTTTACACACACAGTGTTGGAGTTATTATTCTCTTAGCAGTAATAGCTACAGCTTTCATAGGTTACGTACTTATTTGAGGCCAAATATCATTCTGAGCTGCGACTGTAATTACTAATTTATTATCACCTGCCATCAGATTCAGAGTCATAGCCACTCGAGTTCCCATTCCTGTTTGGGGGAAAGACTCTCGGCAACCCGAACTTGAGGTACGCGTACATGTTGGAGCCCAGCTCACTCCTTGGTGCCAATCTCGGGTGTCGCAGGATGCTCTGCACTGTCTGTTCGCGCAACTGGAAATTCCCATAAGGAAGAGGCGAGCGTTCGTCAGACCCTAGAGCTGAGTCAGTGAAATCCGAGTCTGAAATTTTTTTAATAATTAGAATTTTGAAGTTATATTTCCTTTTGCTTCATATTTAGGGGCTGTATTTACTTAGGTTCTGACGATAAATACTCCATGCGTGCAAATCTTCTAGTGGTGCATTCGAGGTCTCTGACGCCATCGTATACCTCCTGTTCACGGGGTTATCGCCAACCTTTATCGTGGACAGCTCCCACATTATCTTGCGGGATATCTCGACTCGCAAACACTCACATTTGTCCCGTTCAAGAAACACAATTCAAACAATTCAATTACGAATTTCAAGGAAGTGACCGACAGAACAAAATACTAAAATTCTTTCTATTCTTCTATGTATGTGTGTGTATCACCGTGACGTGATTATGTATGACAAACAACCCCTAAAGACTCTCGCATGCATACCAAACAGATAATTCCTAATCCCAAGCGTCGTTTTATTGTTGAGCTTGACAATACATGGAAAGGTATCAGAGATTGTTGCTCATGCTTCAGTGGGTTCGTTCCTGAATAAAACATGAGGGGTTGATAATACCGTGTTTGCCTGTACCTGTTGCATTTTTTTGGGAATTTTCTTTTGGCAGGTGGCTGGGATTTTGTGACTTTGCATACGCATACGCTTAATATATCGTGTATTAAGCCTCAAGTTCAATACAAAAAGAGGAAGTGAAACGCTAGCCCAGAGTCTTTTGACTCATCAAGTCAAACAAACTCATTGTAAAAGATGTCATCGATACACCACCACCACCATCACGTCCCAGGGCCTGGGTCAACCATCACGTCAAACTCCATTATCGGAAACTCGCCCGGACACAACAACGGGCTCGGGCTTTACAACCTCTCGTCAGAATATGTGCTCGAGATTTCTAATCTCTACTTCACTGGACATGTGAGTTCTTGCGTGCTTATTTCGTGCAATTAAAATAATACTAATACCAAGGCATAAAGGGTAACTAACGAAACCTGACGAGTATAAGGATGGATCATTTGGAGGGTCTGGGAAAATGTTTGGGAATGGTTTGGTGCTAGTTAAATTTTCGAATCGGTGCACGCCAATTATTTTATTATGATAAGCGAAAAGGGGCACCTGACAAGATTAAATAGTAATTGTAGTTTCATGTATAAGAATGACTCACGAGGGATAAAATTTCATTATGATAACTTAAAAAACATTGTGGAAGAGATTTGAATGCTGGCAAACTGCATTTTAAAACGTTATGCAATAACTTATACGATGTTTAATACATCAAACTTTTTTCAGAAAACAATTTGAAGCAGAATAACATTATTTTTATGTCCCCTTTTATCATAATGAAATAATTGGCGTACACCGATTCGAAAGTTTAACCATTTAACCATACAATTCCCGAACATTTTTCCAGAACCTCCAAATGATCCATCCGTATACTCGTCAGGTTTCGTTAGTTACCCTTTATTGCTTGACTAATACAGTAGACGGATAAGACAGATAGACAGCGCAGAGTCGCATTTACGCAACGTTAAAGAACAAAAAAACTCTGTTCCTCCGACTTCTTGAAATTTCAGGGAGATTTATATCCTCGACAACTTTTTTCAAAAAAATTCTACGCAAAAGTACCCAATTTTTGAAAACGTGAGACCACCTCGGGTTTATGCGAAGCAAAAATTTATTTTGGATTGCTGCATATAAATGTTAACTGGGAGTAGTTAGTTGTCCAGGATATTTCATCTTCCAGTAGGAACCAAAGAACTTCTTAATGAAGAAGAAGCTAGTACATTAGAAAATTTGAATTTTATCCGAAATTCTGTTACGAAACCCGACGACAAGATGTTTCCTGAACTACAATAACTGGTAGTTTTGGTACGCAACGATGACATAATTTTGATATGACTAACGAAACCTGACGAGTATATGTATATATACTAATACGTACTGATGTTAAACGCAGGTTGAGCCCCAAACGTGGGTGAAGCAGATAACGGGGACGACGCGGAGTGGACTGATCCTCCGAGATGTGTGTCTGGAGGTGGGCAGTGGGAACATCATGGCCATTTTGGGGTCAAAGGGGTCTGGGAAGAAGGCGCTACTTGACGTGATCGCCTGCAGGGCCAACACTGGCGTTAAGAAAGGCTACGTGCTGCTCAACGGGGTCAGCATGAACAGGAGGCTCTTTCATGTGAGATTATTATTGCGTTACAATTTCAGCAGCGTTAAATAAATGAATCGCTACAATGACGAATTAAATTCACAGACGAGTGGGAGCTACGTGACGGGTTTGTCGGACAAGTACTTGCTCCGGGAGCTGACAGTTTTCCAAACGCTGGAGTACAGCGCATTCGTTACTTTGAACGTGCCGAGTTCCCTCAGGAAAATGAGGGTGAGGCAGATCCTTGCCGATATTGCGCTCACCAACGTCGCTGGCGTCACTGTAGACAGGCTCAGCGACAGCGAGAAACGGAGACTTGCGATCGGAGTCGCGCTTGTCAAAGATCCAGGTGAGTTTGAAATGAGTTTTTGTGATGTGTTCATGCGTGATAAATCAGTTATGAATGATTGATGGTGAGTTAACACGACACGTGCACGAGTTTAAAACAAAAACTCTGCACAGGTAGTTTTCACTCAGGTGAAAGTCATAGCGACGTTGATTTTCTAGATTCCTGTATTTAAAAACGCAATTTATCGCAGTGCTGCTCCTGGCAGACGAGCCAGCGTGGAACCTGGACCCGTTGAACACGTACTTCATAATCTCAATCCTGTCAAACTACGCGAAAAAGTACGGCAGAATAGTCGTGCTAACGATGGAGAAGCCGAGATCAGACATATTCCCGTTCCTAGACAGAGTGACGTATTTGTGTCTAGGAGATGTGGTCTACAGTGGAAACACTAGAACCATGCTCGATTATTTCAGAAACATCGGGTTTCCCTGTCCAGAGGTAAGTTATTGAAAAACCAAATAAACGTAATTATGAACCCATAATCAAATATAAATGGAGCACTAACAAATGTCACACATAAAATGCAGATCGAGAACGCGCTAATCTACTACCTGTGTTTGTCGACGGTGGACCGGAGGTCTCACGAGAAGTTCATAGAGTCGAGCAACCAGATAACGCTGCTGTTTAGAGAAGTTTCAAGCTGGAAGGGCACGCGTTCAGCAAAGGCCAACCACGAGAGCGCCAGCAGCCCTATCCCACCGTAGGCGTCACACGATGCACTCGCTAGGAGCGCCGGGAACCTTCCAGAAAATGTCAGCCATCATCATGTGAGTGTGTTATTATTAGGTATTTCCCCAATGTTGAAGCACAATGCTAATCCGCGCTACTCCCCACCAGGCGCACGTACGCGACGACGTTCCTGCTGAGTTTCCAAGGTCTGAAGAACGTGTGCAGCAGCCTGTTCTTCCTCCCGTTCATGTTCTTCCTCACGTGGATATTCTACTTCGGGATCAAGGACAGACACCAGCACGTCTACGTCAGCCTGAACGGGCTCATACTACACTCGATAGCCATTTCCTACTTCACCGGCATCTGGACTGCCCTCATCAACTGTAATGTGCTTTCTTTTTGCTCATACTTTTTCACTCGACTTTTTACTAACCAACCGTTTTGTACAGTCCCGAAACACAGGAAGTCGTACTACCAGGAGTCTCGGGCAGGGCACTACTCGGGGCCCCTGTTCATATTTTCGCACACCCTCGCGACCATCCCGTTCAACCTCGTCACCTGCCTCATCTCCGCAGCCATTCTTTACAAGTTAGTGTTCATTTTATTTTTATTTTATTATAATTTTATCGCTAATGAAACACCCAATTGTGTAACGTAGCACGCTGCCGCAGTCTGTGTCGCTGTCCCCTCCGTCCTACGGCCTGATAAGCCTGTGCCTGTTCACGACGTACAGTTTCGCGTACTCTCACGCGTGCATGCTGCTCCTGAGCATAAAATCCCGCCTGATCAGCTCAGCCCTACTAGTGTCCCAGTACGCGCTAGCGATCACGCTCTCCTCCAACACGCTCCGGTCCTACCGCTCCTCCCCGACTGGCAGTACTACCTGACCTACATAATGCAGCCCCGCTACGCTTCAGCGATCCTCCACGCGGAGATATTCCAGGAGGGCCTCTTCTTCAACTTCAAGAACCAGGTGGGTTCGGAGTGCACAAAGATCAGTTTCGAGCCCGGGTGCAGGTTCCTGAACGCGACGCACTACCTCCAGGACAAGTACTACGCGGATGACCTCAACCTGTCCCTCAACATTGGGATGACGTGCTTGTCTGGGTCGCGAGCATCCTCGCTGGGCTGTCGCCTTTGCCATGCCCATCCCAGAGATCGTCAAGCGCAAGTTCAGAGATTGATCTAACTTATGCAAATGAATTTTAACACTTGACGTTTTGTAAAAAGGAAACTGAATGCCATGAATACAATACACATAACTGTGAAGACGTTTCCCAATAATTCAGTTTAGAGCTAGAAGTTAAACTTTTGTACATGATTTTAAAGCATGACGTATTGAAAACTAATTTATGATTGAATAAAGCAGCAGTAGTGTGTTTGATAAAGAGCAATATTTTAATACACACGATAAAACAAACCTTAACATAAAAAAGAATGCATGCATGTAACGTGATGTGATAAAAAATCAAGTCAAAACATCAGACTTGGATTCTCGTACAAAAGAAAACACGCCTATAGCGTGGAGTTGTTGGCGACAAGGAGGAGCGAGCCAGGTGCGTCGTTGTTCGGCCCCCCATTATCAGCATCGTCAACAGCCACATCAGCAGCGCTGTCAGCCCACCAGACACCGGCACCGTCACCAACCACGCGAATATTATGTTCCTGCAGGGAGGCATGACAACGTTTAATTACAATATTAAAATCACAATTTAGCTAGTCATCACAAAACGGACAAGGATGGTTACCTGAATAGCTTCCAGTCGACGCCATTTTTTGTCTCTGATTTGTCCAACGGTAACGACAGAGCCAACTTTGCAGTGGGTGGTGCTGATGGGAAGCCCGATCTTGCTGGCGACGAGCACAGTGATGGCAGCCCGATCTCGATAGTGAACCCGCTTGAAGGAGTGATTTTAGTTAGGTCTTCGCCCATCGTCTTGATCACGCGTCTGCCCCAGATCCACAACCAAGAGATATCCCTACACCGCGTAAACCAACAGCCACAGGGGAGTCGCGGCCTTCTGCTGCACAGACCCTTGGTCAAACACCAGGTACAGCGCTATTAACGGACCAATCGCGTTGCTATGGGGATTTGTGACAATTTTAAATTTTAAATTTCTGAACTTTTCCGACTAAAAAACCATAGCAATAATTCAGAATAAAAATGGTAGCGAGTTACCTGACGTCATTGCCGCCGTGAGCGAAGGAGCCAAACGCGGCGGTGAGGATCTGGAAAACGAGAATAGCCTCCCAACAGCGGGATGTCCGGGTCATCAGACTCATCGGCCCTAGCGGGGCTCTTCCCCTTGATCAACGGCACAGCACTAGAGTTAGGAGACAACCCATCCATCGGAATAACCTCGAGGTGCTTCCCCTCCTTCTTCCCAACGTAATCGGCGATCCGCTCATTGACAACCCCGTAGTAAGGTGTTTTCACATTAACGTTGATGTCCACGTCAGTCGAGCAGTCTGTGATCTGGAGAGACGGTGGCTCCGTAGTTTTAATCCGCACGTCGTCAAGAGACGCTGAGACTGGAGAGGCGTCGTGGGAGGAGCCGGGCGATGCTGGGACCCCTCCAACAGTGAACATACCGTCTGGGTTCTTCAGCGACGCGCGACCACCTTCTGGAACAAATCTCTGTGTTAAATAACGCAAACTTGAACGCTTGGAAAAATCACAGAACTGTAGACTTACCTGTGAGTTCCCTCCTGAGTTTAGGTACGACGATGAGCTGAACGCAGAAACGACAAAGGCCGATCCCGATTATATTGTTGCCGAACGCAGGAGGGAACTCACAGTAAGTCTACAGTTCTATGATTTTCCCAGCGTTTCAAGTTTGCGTTATTTAACACATAAATCTGTTCCAGAAGGTGGTCGCGCGTCGCTGAAGAACCCAGACGGTATGTTCACTGTTGGAGGGGTCCCAGCATCGCCCGGCTCCTCCCACGACGCCTCTCCAGTCTCAGCGTCTCTTGACGACGTGCGGATTAAAACTACGGAGCCACCGTCTCTCCAGATCACCGACTGCTCCACTGACGTGGACATCAACGTAAATGTGAAAACACCTTACTACGGGGTTGTGAATGAGCGGATCGCCGATTACGTTGGGAAGAAGGAGGGGAAGCACCTCGAGGTTATTCCGATGGATGGGTTGTCTCCTAACTCTAGTGCTGTGCCGTTGATCAAGGGGAAGAGCCCCGCTAGGGCCGATGAGTCTGATGACCCGGAGCATCCTGCTGTTGGGAGGCTATTCTCGTTTCTCCAGATCCTCACCGCCGCGTTTGGCTCCTTCGCTCACGGCGGCAATGACGTCAGGTAACTCGCTACCATTTTTATTCTGAATTATTGCTATGGTTTTTTAGTCGGAAAGTTCAGAATTTAAAAATTTAAATTGTCACAAATCCCCATAGCAACGCGATTGGTCCGTTAATAGCGCTGTACCTGGTGTTTGACCAAGGGTCTGTGCAGCAGAAGGCCGCGACTCCCTGTGGCTGTTGGTTTACGGCGGTGTAGGGATATCTCTTGGTTGTGGATCTGGGGCAGACGCGTGATCAAGACGATGGGCGAAGACCTAACTAAAATCACTCCTTCAAGCGGGTTCACTATCGAGATCGGGGCTGCCATCACTGTGCTCGTCGCCAGCAAGATCGGGCTTCCCATCAGCACCACCCACTGCAAAGTTGGCTCTGTCGTTACCGTTGGACAAATCAGAGACAAAAATGGCGTCGACTGGAAGCTGTTCAGGTAACTATCCTTGTTTGCTCCACTTTTTTTGATGAACTAGCTAAATTGTGATTTTGTAATTAAACGTTGTCATGACTCCCTGCAGGAACATAATATTCGCGTGGTTGGTGACGGTGCCGGTGTCTGGCGGGCTGACAGCGCTGCTGATGTGGCTGTTGACGATGCTGATAATGGGGTTCCGAACAACGACGCACTGGCTCGCTCCTCCTTGTCGCCAACAACTCCACGCTATAGGCGTGTTTTCTTTTGTACGAGAATCCAAGTCTGATGTTTTGACTTGATTTTTTATCACATCACGTTACATGCATGCATTCTTTTTTATGTTAAGGTTTGTTTTATCGTGGTATTAAAATATTGCTCTTTATCAAACACACTACTGCTGCTTTATTCAATCATAAATTAGTTTTCAATACGTCATGCTTTAAAATCATGTACAAAAGTTTAACTTATAGCTCTAAATCTGAACTATTGGGAAACGTCTTCACAGTTGTGTGTATTGTATTCATGGCATTCAATTCTATTTTTCAAAACGTCAAGTGTTAAAATCATTTGCATAAGTTAGATCAATCCTGAACTTGCGCTTGACGATCTCTGGGATGGGCATCGCGAAGGCGACAAGCCCAGTGAGGATGCTCGCGACCCAGAACAAGCAGGTCATCCCAATGTTGAGCGACAGGTTGAGGTCATCCGCGTAGTACTTGTCCTGGAGGTAGTGCGTCGCGTTCAGGAACCTGCACCCGGGCTCGAAACTGATCTTTGTGCACTCCGAACCCACCTGGTTCTTGAAGTTGAAAAGAGGCCTTCTGGAATATCTCCGCGTGGAGGATCGCCGACGCGTAGCGGGGCTGCATTATGTAGGTCAGGTAGTACTGCCAGTCGGGGAGGGAGCGGTAGGACCGGAGCGTGTTGGAGGAGAGCGTGATCGCTAGCGCGTACTGGGACACTAGTAGGGCTGAGCTGATCAGGCGGGATTTTATGCTCAGGAGGAGCATGCACGCGTGAGAGTACGCGAAACTGTACGTCGTGAACAGGCACAGGCTTATCAGGCCGTACGGACGGAGGGGACAGCGACACAGACTGCGGCAGCGTGCTACGTTACACAATGTTTTATTGGGTGTTTCATTAGCGATAAAATTATAATAAAATAAAAATAAAATGAACACTAACTTGTAAAGAATGGCTGCGGAGATGAGGCAGGTGACGAGGTTGAACGGGATGGTCGCGAGGGTGTGCGAAAATATGAACAGGGGCCCGAGTAGTGCCCTGCCCGAGACTCCTGGTAGTACGACTTCCTGTGTTTCGGGACTGTACAAAACGGTTGGTTAGTAAAAAGTCGAGTGAAAAAGTATGAGCAAAAAGAAAGCACATTACAGTTGATGAGGGCAGTCCAGATGCCGGTGAAGTAGGAAATGGCTATCGAGTGTAGTATGAGCCCGTTCAGGCTGACGTAGACGTGCTGGTGTCTGTCCTTGATCCCGAAGTAGAATATCCAGGTGAGGAAGAACATGAACGGGAGGAAGAACAGGCTGCTGCACACGTTCTTCAGACCTTGGAAACTCAGCAGGAACGTCGTCGCGTACGTGCGCCTGGTGGGGATTTGCGCGATTAGCGGGTCATTATCCTTCAACGTTGGGAGATACAAAATTGTTTTACTCACATGATGATGGCGGACATTTTCTGAAGTTCCCGGCGCTCTTAGCGAGCAGTGCACGGCGTGACTGAGCCTACGGGTGGGATAGGGCTGCTGGCGCTCTCGTGGGTTGCCTTTCTGAACGCGTGCCCTTCCAGCTTGAACTTCTCAACCAGCAGCGTTATCTGGTTGCTCGACTCTATGAACTTCTCGTGAGACCTCCGTCCACCGTCGACAAACACAGGTAGTAGATTAGCGCGTTCTCGATCTGCCATTTTATGTACATCATATTTGTATGACTTTTGTTTAAACCTGCATTTGTATTTGATTGGGGGGTTTTCAATAAACTTTACCTCTGGACAGGAAACCCGATGTTTCTGAAATAATCGAGCATGGTTCTAGTGTTTCCACTGTAAACCACATCTCCTAGGCACAAATACGTCACTCTGTCTAGGAACCGGAATATGTCTGATCTCGGCTTCTCCATCGTTAGCCACGACTATTCTGGCCGTACTTCTTCGCGTAGTTGACAGGATTGGAGATTATGAAGTACGTGTTCAACGGGTCCAGGTTCCACCCTGCTCGTCCGCCAGGAGCAGCACTGCGATAAATGCGTTTTTAAATAAACGAATCCTAGAAAAACACCGTCGCTATGACTTTCACCTAAAGTGAAACTACCTGTGCGGAGTTTTTGTTTTTAAAACTCGTGCACGAGTCGTGTTGACTCACATCATCGATTCATAACTCATTTATCACGCATGCCATGAACGCCCAACATAAACCTGATTTAAAAACTAACCTGGATCTTTGACAAGCGCGACTCCGATCGCAAGTCTCCGTTTCTCGCTGTCGCTGAGCCTGTCTACAGTGACGCCAGCGACGTTGGTGAGCGCAATATCGGCAAGGATCTGCCTCACCCTCATTTTCCTGAGGGAACTCGGCACGTTCAAAGTAACGAATGCGCTGTACTCCAGCGTTTGGAAAACTGTCAGCTCCCGGAGCAAGTACTTGTCCGGACAAAACCCGTCACGTAGCTACCGCTCGTCTGTGAATTTAATTCGTCGATTATTCATTATTTATTTAACGCTGCTGAAATTTGTAAAAAGAAATCTCACATGAAAGAGCCTCCTGTTCATGCTGACCCCGTTGAGCAGCACGTAGCCTTTCCTTAACGCCAGTGTTGGCCCTGCAGGCGATCCGTCGAGTTGCCTTCTTCCCAGACCCCTTTGACCCAAAATGGCCCTTGATGTTCCCACTGCCCACCTCCAGACACACATCTCGGAGGATCAGTCCACTTCGCGTCGTCCCATGCTTATTCTGCCTTCACCACGTTTGGCGGCTCAACCTGCGTTTAATATTAGTACGTATTAGTAAAAGAATACTACAGGCTAATAGATATTGCCAAGATTGCCTATCTCGTTCAAAAATCTGTTCCTACCGTAGATTGAGTATATAATGACAGATGGTACTATCACAGTAGCAATAGTTATTTTTGGCTGTTACGGAATGCCTCGTCAAGATGTTTGCCTAACAACGTATTTTTAAAGATTTTATACTTTCTAACCGTCAAATACTAACATCAAAAATTGCATCGAACCACAGGAAGTTTGTATACCCACGTGCAGCTTGCCATATCAAAATTATGTCATCGCTGCGTACCAAAACTACCAGTTATTGTAGTTCAGGAAACATCGTTGTCGTCGGGTTTCGTAAACCAGAATTTCGGGATAAAATTCAAACTCTTCTAAGATGTACTAGCTTCTTTCTTCATTAAGAAGTTCTTTGCGTTCCCTACTGGAAGTATGAAATATCCTGGGACAACTATCTACTCCCAGTTAACATTGATATGCAGCAATCCGAAATAAATTTTTGCTTCGCATAAACCCGAGGTGGTCTCACGTTTTCAAAAATTGGGTACTTTTGCGTAGAATTTTTTTTTAAAAATACCTGTCATGAGGCATACAAATCTCCCTGGAAATTTCAAGAAGTCGGAAGGGAGGAACAGATTTTTTTGTTCTTTAAACATTGCCGAAATGCGACTCTTGCGCTGTCTATCTGTTTTATCCGTCTACTGCTATTAGTCAAGGAATAAAGCCGTAACTAACGAAACCTGAGAGTATACGGAAATGGATCATTTTGGACGGTTCTGGGAAAATGTTGGGGAATTGTTGGTGCTGGTTAAACTTTCGAATCGGTGTACGCCAAATTATTTCATTATGATAAGCAAAAAGGGTATATATATGGCATAAAAATAATGTTATTCTGCTTCAAATTGTTTTCTGGAAAAAGTTTGATGCATTAAACATCGTATTAGTTATTGCATAACGTTTTAAAATGCAGTTTGCCAGCATTCAAATCTCTTCCACGATGATTTTTGAAGTTATCATAATGAAATTTTATCCATTGTGAGCCATTCTTATACAGGAAACTACAATTACTATATAATCTTATCAGGGTGCCCCCTTTTCGCTTATCATAATAAAATAATTGGCGTGCACCGATTCGAAAGTTTAACTAGCACCAAACAATTCCCATACATTTTCCCAGGCCCTCCAAGTGATCCATCCTTATACGCGTCAGGTTTCGTTAGTTACCCTTTATGCCTTGATTATGTCTATGCCTGAAACCATTGATGAAACTCCGTGTGTACGATCCACCAAAACTGTAAATCTCATTTTTGCTGAGTCGTCTTGTATGAAAGCAAAATGGGTCATAGGATAATGGTTAGCCTGGTATGGTAAATTGTCAACAGTAACTCTTTTCTCAACCGCATGACCATTAGTATCCGTGAAGAAAACGGGCTGTGAGTTTTCTGATTCATTACTAGTTTGAGTGCTCACAAGGTCAGTTTGAAACCTCATGAAATATTCGCCCGTTTTGTATTTGGAAGCCCCAACTTCATTTTCCATAAATAATGTTGATAGGATTTCAGAATCGTTGGTATTGATTATCCAAGCTGAGATTTTTAGCCTTCCGCTAAACACAACTAGCTGTGATATAACTGGACCTCTATAAAGAACTACTTGAGGTTTATCTCTGCCTTTGTTCAATATCTGCATAAATTAAAAGAATTCTCTAACTGGAAACAGATACTATAATATTCACTCAAAATCATAAATTTAACTCACCCAATCTGGAGATGGATCACAAACTTTCAACAGGTAAGCCCCACCTCCAAGACATGCATGATATTTACCAAAGGAGAGTGTTACATTAGCGTCTACCTTATGTAACTTGTCTTGTAATTTCTCCAACATTCCAGTAACACTGTTGAAATGGGCTAAAAACCGGCTATTCTCTAGCGTTATGTTTGGCCCTTGAAAAATAATAAAAACGTATGCATTTTGTTAAAAAAAATTAATTTGCAAGGAAGATAAGGAGTCGCTTCAAAACAATTTTAATATTCTCACCTCGACAGAGTTGCCTAAATTGTTGCAATGTGTGCAATTTATTTCAGCTAGCTTCGCAGAAGAAGCTTCACTTTCAACTTGCTGGCTGATCTCGTATGTAACAACGGATAATGGTGGTAGTTTTGCAACAAATACCAGCTCATATGATTGATTTGTTGGCTCATGGGATCCTGGGTCGTATTTCAGATTGATCTAGTTTATGAAAACAAATAATGTTGTGTAAGAAGTTCACATTAATTATAATGGCAAATAGCATGTCATGAAGCATGCAAATGCCTTACTTGAGATAAAACTTCCTCGCCTCCCGGTCCCTTTACAGTAACGTTTAAAGTTTCCACAACTAGTCTAACTAATCGGGGTATTTTCCACCCCAGACTATTATACAGCAACACTTTTTTAACAACTGATGTATTTTCGTATAGTTTAATTGGATTCTTTTGTCCTGTATGTGTGTGATTCTTTCTCGATGTCTCTTCTGCCAGTGGTGGGATCTCCATCTTTAGCTCATGTTTCCAAATGGCTTCAATCCCTACTTTTTGAATTTGCTTTAAAAAGTTCCACGCTTGAGTAAGCTTTTTACTGTAATCCAACATCGTTGTTCTGGGGGAAGTGCCCGTGACTCCATCGTGATGTTGAAACAAAGCAACTGAGCGTCTTGCCTGAACCAAGTTATCGTAGTTATGTCCAATGACCTAAATTTTTGTTGATTGCATTTATATATAGCTATAATTAGTTCTTCCAACCATTATGAGGTTCGAGGTTAAAATTTTAGTACCTCTTCAGGGTGATTCCGTTGTTTCAATAGATTGTAGGAAAATGTGAAAATAATCTCAGTTTTTCTTAGTTCATCTTCAACTTCACGAATTAGTTGTTTCCAAAAAGGACGAGTTCCGTAAAATCCACTCCAATACGATGGAGAAAACGCAAATATGACATCGCTTAAATGAATACGTTATCATTAAAATGAAACTCCATGACTAAACCACATTATTTGGCACTTATAAAAATAAGGGACCTGTAAGGAAAAAAGTCGCCACTAAATGTCGGGAACGAGATGTTTGCCTTTGTAACAGCCTGAATCGTAACAAAGGTACACATATGAAGGGTGATTTTACATTAATGTTTGAAGCATAAAACTGTGGATAATTAGTCATACATTAAAATACTGGCGTAAAGTTCCAAATTGAGCTGTAGAATGATATTGCTCTGGTCGACTGTTTATGTAATCAAACAGCTTTCGATAGTTGGAATACTGCTGTTCCCATTCCAAAGCCTCCTCGAACCGAAAGTCTCCTCCTAGGGCTGTGAACACAATGTTGTGTTGTGTGAGGGAGGCAGTTCTTCTATATTGGCTGATTAACGCACTCGCTAGCG